>JACEEZ010022252.1:0-22235 GCA_016584305.1 Chionoecetes opilio
GTCTGGAGGCATATTTTGTTTCTTGCCGCAGGCTGATGACATGCTTACCTCAGACATGTAGGACCATCACAACGACTTCGATAAGATTTAGTACAAGAAATGCTTGTGGGCCTTCGTGCCCATGTATTGATGTTTGTAGTACACAACACTCACACACGCACACAAGGGGACACGCATGCACGCACACACACATGCATACACACGCACACATACACACACACATACACACACACACACACACCCACACGCATGCATGCTTGCATGATTGCACACACCACACACACACCCCACACACACACACACCCCACACACAAAAACACACACACACACCACACACACACACACACACACACACACACACACACACACACACACACCACACACACCACACACACACACACACACACACACACACACACACACACACACACACACACACACACCCCACACACACAAACGGTAAGTACATGAGTCTACAGAGTAAGTGACGTGCGGCAAGACGTTATCGGAGAGTTTCTTCCTGTCATCTAATACTCCTAAAAGTGTTTTTAGCCCAAAACCTCCCTTCAAAAGGATTCAATCGACATGGGACCAAGCCGCTTACCACCTACGATTTATTTGCGATTTTTTGAGCCTACTCTCATCAAAATAGAATTTACAGTTTCGGCTACCCAAAACAGACAGACACACAGACAGACACACGGCTACTCCTATAGTATATTAGACAAGTGCTTGTGGGCCCTTCGGACCCATGTATTGATGTTTGTAGTAGTAATATATATTAGACAACATGTAATTGCAAACTCCAATCGTGTTGTTGCTGTCGTTGGTCACTGGTCAAAGTGCCTCGGGGTAGAACACGTTTCCGTGTGATTCCAACCCTTTGTGTTCCGTGTGATTCCAACACACACACACTCACACACGCACACAAACGGTAAGTCCATGAGTCTACGGAATTAGTGAAATACGGCATGACGTTACCGCAGAGTTCATTCCTGTATTGTAATCTCTGAAAAGTGTTTTTAGCCCAAAACCCCCTTTCAAAATAATTCAGTCAACATGGGACTAAGCCGCTTACCACCTATTATTTATTTGCGATTTTTTTAAACCCCACTCTCATCAAAATTGAATTTACAGTTTCGGCTACTCAAAACAAACAGACAAACAGACACACAGACACACGGGTACTCCTATAGTATATTAGATGATTAGAAATTGGTGTGTTACCGAAGATTTTCTACCATTTTTAAAGCACCTCTATCAAGGTTTGCATTTCTAACTAATCGTTGCAACAATTAGTGGGAAGCAAATGAGTATAGTAATTAATTGCATAATTTACATCATTTAACTTTGTCCCCTCCGTGGTGTAGTGGCTAGCGCGCCAAGCTAGGAATCTGCGGGCCTGGTTCTAATCCAGGCCAGGACAAGTCGGCAAACCAGCCAGACAAGCGTCTTTCCGCCCTTTCGGGGTTGATAAATGGGTACCTGGGGAGACCTGGGGAAGGTAACTGTGGTAACTCGGATGTCACACTAGCCCTGTGTCCTGGGGTTACGGATGTCTCACCCACCACAGGCTCAAAGTTTAATGCGACTGATATGAACACCGAGGCCACGCGCAGCATAGCATATGCCCCTATCTATACCGTTCCTTAGCTTTACATCCCTTATGCAGCCTTACATATCCCTCAGAATGTATAGTTTTACATTACACTATCTTTCATAGCTTATTTGCATCAAGACAAGTAAGGAGGTGCGTGAGTCCCCATGAGTGCTGTACAAGTGCCCTGTAACCCGCGGTGGTAACGGGAGCCATAACATAACACACACCTACCCAGAACTCAGGGAACAAAAAAAGCAAGCAAGCTCATGTGGTCCCTCTCAGAATTTCATCTTTCGCAAGTTTCGCAAGCTCATTTTTATAGGTATTTTTTCTCGCTGCTTTTTTTTATTAGTTTCAGCTTTAAGATATTTGAAGGACTGAGGCTGTACATAGATAAAGACAAACCTTCAAACTGACAAAACTTGGTTCTTTAAAACGTGTGTGAGTGTGAGTTATAACAGCTGCATATTTAGAGAGTTGTTTTCACTTCCCTACCCACGCATTATTTACATTAATGTTTTCTGAAGTTCCCTTATCTGTCTTATCCTGCTGGGAAAACGGAAAGCCTTTGCCTCATTATTTCATCATATTTATCCACATTATTTTCATTTATCCACATTAAGGTCGCCATGAAGGGGTGAGAAGCAGCGAGTGTGGGCGGCGAGCGACAGAAAGGGTGTCGTGTGGGGCAAATATTTACCTTACTTTTCCTTTCCACTTGCAAGAGTGTGTTTTGGGGCGTGTGTGTGAGTGTGTTTATGTATGTGTATGTGTATGTGTATGTTTTATATGTATGTGTGTAATTTGTCCACACGTACCTACACGTACGCGCACTTGTATGTATTTGTAGACCAAAATTGTAGCTCATAATGTACAATCACAATGATACTACGTCGTCAAATGACTAGGACAACAACACAAAATATAAAAGTTTTTAAACAGCATTCACTCCTATATGTATACATTCATCATTTATTCCTCGGCATCAAGACTTGCTGTTACAACGGAAACAGAAATAGTGCTTGAATGTTGCGTGTTTGAGGCGACAGAGGTTCAGGTACAACTCTGCACCCTTTGCCCTACGTGAAGACTGACTTATACGAATGTACATAGTACGTTTCGGCCACGGACGTTTAAGCCATGGGGACACCAAACATAGGACATTTTGGCCACGGGGGACTACCTTAGTTGGACGTTTTGGCCACGAAACATGATGTTGGTTTTTAATGTCCTTTTGCTTATATTTCGCAGTTTGTTGTTTATTTTATGTCCTTTGCATATATTGTGTACCTACTGCTGACCTTACCTAACCTTACCTAACCTAACCTAAATACAATGCTACGGAGGGGTTGAGAAATGCTATTGCTCATTCATTACATTAAATAATATGCTTGTTATTTTCATATATTGTCCCGCGCACCAAATTTCCTACCTTTCGTGGTCAGAACGTCCTTGGGGTGGTGTCCCACTGGCCTATGGCCCAAACGTCCGTGGCCGAAACTTCCGGTCACCAAATTATACGCTTTATCCAGCGATATATCTCCTCTCACCACACATTTGCCGCATAAAGTTTTGAAGTAAATATAGATCAATACAATGCAAGTGATTGTTTGGTCGTGTTCGAAAGATGCATGTTGATAAAGAGTTGAAGTTTCCTGCAAGAGCTGCAACTAAACTCCTGGTGTATTTTCTTTTTAGTGCTTGGAAAATAATGCAGCTCTAGATCTGCCTCGCTCTGAAGCTGGTGACTTACAGCTCGACGGGCGAAAACTTGCTCAATAAAAAAATGCTCTGCTTTGTAAACTCAAAATACATGTCACGTGAATATCCGGAAATGCAATCAAGAGACGTTTATTTTAAAGTTAAAATTTTAAGAAATGCATAGACATGGTGTCAATCTTTGTACTCACCGGCTGGCAAGGGGACTGGCAGCAGGTCTGAGTGGGTCAGCGCCGCCCACCCAGCAGCACGGAGTCAGCACAGGGGCGCCTGTCCCACGCCCACACACCACTCACACCCACGGACTATTATTTATTTCTTTTACTTTTCTGAGAATGTAAGTATATTGACCACCGTTTTTATATGCTAACACTATTATGTGATACACTGATCAAATATCTTGTGAACACGATCACGCCACGGCACATACTCGCGGCAGAGCACAGAGCCAGCCAGCCTCCTCGGTGCGGCAGCCGGTAAGGGAGTGAGGCTCTGCTCGGGCGGCGACGACTTCTGCCTCAGGCCGCCCTTCAGTCACCCCGTCAACGCAATCTAGTGATGGTTTACGCCCCTACTGCCTTGCCCACGGAAAATAAAAAATATTTTTTTACCTCCATAATATTATTAAAAAAACTTTTTTCACATATTTTTTTTTTTTACCCTTTAATCCCTATCCCTTGCTCAGGTTTTTATGTAGCCGCCCAAATCTCTTCCCCCTGTTTATATAGATGAGGTCCCCCTCCCCCCCCCACAAATGTTACGAGGGGCCCTTTTTTTGCATGACTAATAAAGAGACCCTGCTCGCCGCCAAAATTTCATTTTGTGGAAAAAAGTAGTGGCGTTTATCTTTAACACGTCCCCGGTTAGGTTTCATTTGGTTTCGGTTTGGGTTAACTTTTTTGCGGTAACTTTTGTTGGAAACACAATTTGGGGTTTTTCCCGAGAAAAAACCCTAATTTTTTTTTGGGGTCCCCCGGTTCTTCGGTGGGTGGGTGTTTTGTTTTGTTTGCTGTGGGTTCCCTTGTTTTTGGGGTTGCTGTCTGTTTTTGTGTTTTTTTTTTTTTTTTTAAAACCAAGAAAGGAAGAAGCTTGGGAGTTTTTAATAAAGGGAAATTTTTTTTTTTAGAAGAGAGAGAGAGGAGAGAAAGAGAAAAGAGGGGAGAGAAGGGAAAAAAGGAGAGGAGGGAGAGAGGGGAGAGGGGGGGGAAAAAGAGGAGGGGGGAAGAGAGAGAGGAGAGAGAAGAAAGAGAGAAGAGAGAGAGAAAGAGAGAGAGAGAAAAAGGATTTTGGGGGGGAAAAAGGGAGAGAGAAGAGGAAAAAAAAAAATATTTACCCCCCAAAAGGGAAGGGTCTTTGCTGCTTTATGTGAAAAGGGGGGGAAGGGAAATATGGATAAAAAGGGAAGAGAGAGAAAGTAAAGGGAAATGGCCAAATTAATTTGTTTTCCTCAGTTTGAGGGCACTGGGTATGGGGGAGACAAGGGGTGGGGGGGTAGTGTGTGTGTGGGTGGAAAAGAGTGTTTGTAGGAAAAGGGATAGGGGGCAGATTTGGGTGAGGCGTTCTTGAGATCGGGGGAAAAAGTTTTTCACGCCGGTTTGGGAAACCTATAGCGAGAACAACCCAAGTTATTTTTTTGTTTTTTTTTTAAATATATCAGTGCGGGGGGGTTTGAGTAAACCCAGGAAAACAGCTCCCCCCCTTTGCATTTGTGAGGTCAAGCTAGCTGTGGGTGTTTGGTCATCACACGTGTTTTGGACAGCGAGGGGCCTTCGTATCCACCGTCATCATTCCTGCATAAACACGTTCAACAATTGGAAGAGATTTTACTTTTTAAATGCTTGCCCCCGGGAATAAACAAACCACTGGAGACGCGAGCCTGCTCTCCTTAAATAAACAGAATTTTTTTAATCTGGTAGGGACCCTACCCAAGTGATGTGTGTGTTTGTTCGTTTTTAATTGTTCTGGGTTTTCGAGAAGCTTAAAATCGTCCGATCATTTTTTTTTTCATAATTTGTTGAATGTTAATCAAAAAAACCCAATACACAAAAAAAAAATTCATTTTTAACGCCCTTTCCTTTCCCTAAAAAAAAAATGACTTTTGTGAAATCGCGGGGGAAAAAACTCAGCTTCATTCCCCCGGGGCGCCCAAACTTGCCCCATGACGACACTGAGAGGGACAAAAATGCTCTCACTTGCCCCTCCCCCGGCCACAACCTTTTCCACTCATTTTTCGTGCCCCCTATTGGCAGAAACGGGTGCTAAACTCTCTGGGAAAGGGACAAATTATTTGGCCCCCCTAAAGGATGCAAGAAATACGTTTTCGGGGAAGGAGCAAGGGGGACAGATTTTCCTTGCAAGCGGTCCCCTTTTTCTTTTGCTGTATCCCCGCGGGGAAAAACGCTCACCAAACGCTTGTCAAGAAAAAGGGGGGCGCGGCGGCTGAAAAAGTAAGCAAAACAAAGATCAAATGAATTTGACCCCCCATATGTTTTCACACGGGGGACGTACCCTATAGGGGGACATCGTCGAAAAATGGGGCCGATTCCGGAAGTTTTGCCTTTTCAATGGGGGAAAGTAAAGTGTCCACATTCAATTGTTATAAGTACCCGGAGCAATGAGAATTTGAAGCCAAATAAGGGGGAAAGAAAATGTTTAGCACGTTACAACCCCTTGTTTTGGGATACCTACACTTACATTACAGTTAAAAAATTTTAAAAAGCAATGCAAAATTTCCCAGGAACCCGATGGGGGTCTCAGTTTTTTTTAATCCCCAAATGGTATTGTCAGCAAACAGGTAAAAAGTGGGGTTTTGTGTGAAGTTTTGTTTTTGGATTAAGTCCACTTTCCGTCTTTAACTCCAGCTGTTCTGTTTTTTAAAAAAATGTTTGAATGCATAACACCAATAATTACGCTGTGACGTTTTATATAATCCTTAAATACACGCCGCAACCCCCCTTTTCTTCCCCTTGATTCAAATTTTATGATAAGATTGTTAAAAAATTTATAGTAATAATTGACGTTAACTGCCTTGTTTTTAACCCAAAGGGAAACTACCAGAGCAATAACCCTATTTGGGGACCAACTAAGGTTTAACTCAGCAGGGTAGGGGGGTTGATCCCTTAAAGGGCTTGTTATTATTTGAGGGAGGGGTTTGGTAGGGCGGGGGTTAGGGGGGCTCGGGCGTGGAATTTGGGGGGTAGGTGCAGTAATGGCGGCGATGGTGGTGGGGCGGCGGTGGTGCCAAGGTTAACTTTAAATAGTTCGGATGGCCGATACTTTTTGGGTGTGTTTTACCCTTTGTCCATTTTAAAAACCCGATGATCGGTTCCCACATTGGTCAAAATTTTAAGATGAGCGTGACTCACCTTATGAAAATTTAAGAGAGGGGCTCCCACCTTATCGTGTAGGTTTAATGCGTGAATGATCGCCTTCACTAAAAAAACCCCTGATCAGCGGGGGCTATAGGTACCGTGGAACGTTCCAAAATGTTACCCCATCCGTGGAATTTCTTTGCATTCTTATATTATGTTAACCCTTTGTTTAATTTGGGGTTCGGTAAACCCACCCCTTGAAAAAATTGTCAGCCAAATTTGGAGCTTAATGTTTTCCTAGGGCCATTTAAACCGTTTGCCACCACATACAGTTAAAACCGCAAGGGACCATAGGGTCTCATTTTTAACCTTTCAAAAGAAAAGTGGGTTTTGTGAATTTGTTGTTAAACCTTCACTTTAACTCCACTGTCCTAAACAATTTTTCTTTTTTTTTTTTTTTTTTTTTTTTTTTTTTTTTTTTTTTTTTTTTTTTTTTTTTTTTTTTTTTTTTTTTTTTTTTTTTTTTTTTTTTTTTTTTTTTTTTTTTTTTTTTTTTTTTTTTTTTTTTTTTTTTTTTTTTTTTTTTTTTTTTTTTTTTTTTTTTTTTTTTTTTTTTTTTTTTTGGGGGGGGGGGGGGGGGGGGGGGGGGGGGGGGGGGGGGGGGGGGGGGGGGGGGGGGGGGGGGGGGGGGGGGGGGGGGGGGGGGGGGGGGGGGGGGGGGGGGGGGGGGGGGGGGGGGGGGGGGTCATCAGTATGCAATTTTGCATTTTTTCCTAGAGGCCTTTGCGAACGAGGCATATCTCCCTAAGGATTATATATCTCTATTTAATTGGACTTGTTTTCTGGTGTTGAGCCCAAAAAATTTTCCCTTAGACTCAGTAAATAATCTGCACTCCAATGCTTATCCCATGACCTTAACATTTACTTAAGGTGTGATAACCTTTCCCCGGAGATGTTGACCCGGGTCATTTATGTAGGATCTTGTATATCTTCCCTTGTTTCTATTAAAGGAAAGGGTTCCACCCTTCCCCCATAAATTAAATGTGAGGGAGTAAGAGCTTCTATATTACTGATGAATCATCTAAGTAGGTTAAGGGGTCGGATATTGATACGGGTCTCAATCTCAGTCACTATGGTTTTCAGGTCTTCTAGACCTATCTTTGTCTTGTGGAAGTTTTTTCTAAGACAAAGGACCTAATTTGGCCAATCATTCTCTCTGTGAAACCATTTTGCCAAGGAGCTCTACGGGTAGTAATGGTCTATGGGGCTTTTCCCTTTAAAACTCTAGAGATTTTTGTACTGATGGATGATTAATATTTCTAATAATATGCTGGTTTCCTACCGAGGAGGCTCCTACGAGGTTAGTAGCATTATCGCTAATAAATTTCGCCGGGGGACACGGACCGCCTAGCCACAAACCGCCGGAACACTTGAATAAAGGTTTCGGCATTTAAAAATCATCAGCTATTTCAAAGAACAGCCCTTGTAGAGTTGCAAGTAAATAAGCAGGACATTTCTTTCTTGGAGGAGCATTATCTCCTGTAATTATCTTTTCCCCCCAGTATAGTCGACACCAGCTACCTCAAATGGTTTTAATATTGTACTCAAATCCATGGGGAGTTGAGGGGGCCCGGGGATAGGTGATCAGTCTTCCCTAAATATCTCTTGCATTGATACAAGTTTTGAGGTAGTATTTAACTGCCTGTCTACCCCGCGGTATCCAAAATTCCCTCCTGAGATAGGGCTAAGGTGTCAGCCATTCCGCCATGTAACGAGTTCCAGAGATTCATCAACTAGCAATTTAGTAAGATGATGAGTTTGGGAATTAGCATGGGATTGCAGGTTTTATCGGAAAAGATCACCCATTCCAAATTCTTCCTCGACCCCTAAGGGATCCCCTTTCATTATCTAGGTACGGGACCTAATGATTTGATAAGTTTATTCCTACGGGGGCTGGCCGAGGCTAGGAGCTGATAATCCTCAGGAAATTCCTGCTTTTGTATTGTTCTAACCCAAAACTTCAAAGGATTAGAAACTATCCCACTTTATGAATTTGAAGACCAATGTAATAGTCTTTAAAGTTTGCTTAATAAGGAAAACTTCTTTATATCCAAAAACAGGATCTGGGATCAATATAGGTTCCATAATTATTTTCTTCTGATATGTCTGACTTACTATAGACCTTTTGATTAGGCCATTCATTTTTAAATTTTTCAGCCAGGTAGGACCTTTAAACCCATAATAATCCTGAAATTTAATTTAAAGGATAGTTGTTCCTCTGGACAAAATATCAGCTGGGTTTTCTTGGTAGCAAAATGATTATAGTGAAATGTGGAACCTAAATCATTTATCTACCAACAGGGATTCTGACATAAGGATTGTTTTTTGGTTGGGTTTTTCACTAACCAGTGTAGGTAAATTTTCACTATCGGTCCACATATATACCTCACCAATTTGTAATAAATTACTAGATATTGTGTTTAATTTAGTGCCAAATATAATGCATTTCAGCTCCAATTTGAGGCAAGGTTCTAGGCTTAATTGGGGCAACCCGAGCCTTAAACAAAATTTAAAAATTACTTTCCCTCTCCTGCTTTAAGATAAGCTACTGCACCGTATGCACTTTTGAAGCATCAAAAAATTTGTGTAGTTGCTGGGGTTGTCGCCCATCAGCATTTTTCTCCTACTTATGTGAACTTCATTTATCTTATTGAAACTCAGATTTTTAGTCTCCCATTCTGTTGAAATTTCCATCAAGGGTGGTATCCCAATCGAGGTGTTCTCCCCAGGCCTTTTTGTATTAGACATTTACCCCTTATATTTATTGGGCTCACTAGGCCCAAGGGGGGTCAAAATACTTGGCTGACCTGACTTAAGAGTGTTCTCTTTGTTGGGGACTACATCAAAAAAAAATCTGGACACTTTAATCTTAGTTCATCAGTTTTAAATTCCACCATAATCCTAACAGTGATTGGACCTCTGGGGGCCCGTATAATAAGGAAATCTTTCTTGATTACCCCTTTTAGCCTTTGAGAATTAGTTTTCCCAACTCTGTAAGGGGAGGCTGGCCTTCCTGCACTCTTTATTAGCCAGGTTAAAAATTTGTTTTAGTTCTTCCTCTGAATTAATTTCCCCTGCAAATTATCCATAAGAAGTTCTTCCCTAATTCGGGCTATCAAAAACCTTAAAATGGTAATGTAATGTTTTATTTAAAAAAAAAGGGGCTTGAGCAAGAATCAAACAAAAATGACTTAAAACCCTATATGTGGCTAAGGGGCTATCTTCCTTTTGAGCATATTTTCAGGCCATAGTAATTTTGTGAAAATATCTGTCTTCTTCCCTTAGACCTAATCTTGGAAAGCCTTGATATATTAGCCACATGGGTGGGAATTTATCTGTTCTGAATTTTACTAGGACATCTCCTAGATGGACAAGGATTCGGTCTGTCTGAAGGCAGTCATTTAAGCTAGCATCTTGTTTAGTTTTGAAACTACAATTGAAAGCTATTCTAATGGGGGTGGTTGATGAATCTTTGGCCACGCATGGTGGGGTAAATAATGTCCTATATTATGATTTACTGTTTCCGTCCAGTATTCGATAAAGTCATCCTTTAATTGATCTTGAATATCTTATCATAGCTTTATATATACTATATATAGAAAATATAGCCATATATAGCCAATATAGACAGATTTTCTTCAGTTTTTTATTGAACTATTTAATTGGCTCTTAACTATGTGATAATTGGAAGGTAACACATGGGCACTTATTTGCCAAGGTAGTCCTACTTCATATTTACATTTAAAATAATTGACAGTGTGATCATAGTGAAACTAGAGTATTTTATCCTCTTTAGGTAAAATCCTCAGATATGATACCGATAGTTTCTAGATCCCATAATTTTTGCACGGGGATATCTCCTTCTTCAAAACTCATGGATTTGAGTGGGTACTAATGAAGTTCCTATTCTAGCAACCAAGAGGGGTTGGCATGATTAGGAAAAGCATTTCCCCTTGTTCAGGCTGGTGAGTGGTTTGTGGGATAGGTCCATTATAAAAATCACCACCGGCATTGGTGAACATGGAAATGTTATGTTTCTGATGACCTTACATAGGAATCGCCAAAAATAATCAGCGCCTATTATAATTGGGATGGACCATCAACATCCCCAAAGGTATTTTTAAACTAGTCTAAACCCTTCTCTTTCAAAATTTCAGCTGTAGAATTTAGTCCTTTTACAGTTAAATTTATACCAATGTTATAACTACAGCAGTACCACATTTAAAATTTCCTAATTGGGACTAGTGGTCGAACAATGTCAAAACTTTGAGTTTCTTTATCGGCCAGAAAGCCGAAATGGCTAAGTTCACCTTGCTAATTATAGGTAGTGTAATAGATTTAACTAAACCCCTCCACTAATAAATTATCTTTGTGCACCACTGTCAAAACATTGTTTTCACAATGGCTGAATTACCATTGTGGCTCACCTTCAATTCTGCCGTAGGGACAGCGGATGAAAATATTCATACTAGTTACTGCCATTTTAACGACCGTAGGGTCTGTTCTCACATCACCCTTAGGACAAAAGGCTATGTGATGAATGGATTTTCTACACTTCTTTTCAAAAAACCCCGAATAATAGGACAGGCTTGTATTTCATGTTACCACTAAGGCAGGTTAAGCAGTTTTCCAGGTCCATTAACCTTTGAGCCCAGTGGAATAATTGGGTATTTTTACAAGTGGAGGGGGATGTTCTTCCTCGCAGAAAGCACATTTTTTTTTTACTTCGCTAATAAAACCCTATATTTTGGAATGCCACCGTTCTTGAATAGGTCTAGTGGTGGTTTACCGGCTGGTCTAGTTTGAAACTTTTTTACCGGTTTTCTTCCCATCGTAACTTTAGTAGGAGCGGAATAAACACCCATTTAATGAGGGCTCTTTAAACTCTAAAGGTGGCTGATATCGCTGATTACCTTTAGGTCTAGTTATCTCAATCTCCCTGTGGGGGTGTTCCTGTCCCAAAACCTTGCAAATGTTTGCAATCTTGTAATAATCCTCTCTATTTTCTTTGGGCCGTGAAGTAATTACTATTGTACCTCTGATTTAAGCGGTCTCGCATTTTGGGTTGGAGTTTTCTCCATATCATGATACTGACCATCCAGTCTGACTCTGTCAAGGGTTTTTAAGCTTCAATGGTTTAGTGTGCAATTTAAAGTTATTCTGAACTCTTCCAATTCTCTGTGATTGGAGAAGGGTCGTAGATCCATGAACTTGCAGAAAAAATTCTTGTTTTCTGATCTTATCTACATAATTATCTCTAAGAATCTTGAGTGCCACATTATAATTGGCATTTTCTACTGTTAATCCTTTACCAGCAGATATTTCAGAACCTCTCAAACTGGGCCTAACAAATAGGTTAATTTATACACCCCTGATAAATCAGTCCTATCATCAACAGTTTGAATTTATCCCAGAAAAGAATACCAATTTTCCCCTCAAAATGGGGCAATGACAAATTGGTAATTTAAGTTGGGGTAAAGAGGCCCTTTTGGGTGTGGGTTTCTGATCACACACTAAGTTCTTTATATTTGAATACCGTTTTTCCCTGTATTTTGTACATTTGATTTATATATTGCTCATAATTAATAAATTTTGTATCCCCAGCTTCGAATAATTGAAAGTAAGCCTCTTCATAATTATCCCATTTAGTTTTAGCTTTAGCAGACCTGTCTTTAAACTATTTAGTCAATAGGGAAGTCTCAGCTGCTTCCTCACACTTTTTATATATTCGTGTAAGCCATCCCAATTTAGGCCGCTAATGCTTTTTGGGCCTTCCGCCATGATTTTAATTTATTAGCTGAAATGAAAAAAATAATATTAAAATTAAAAAAGTTGGATACAAGTTTACGAGTTAGCGTTCCCTAATTTTAAAGATTTTAATTATAAGGGTGGATGTGCAGTTGACTCGGCCTACGAAGGCGCGAAGCCAGGCCTTAACCATCCATCACTTTTTTAATGTAACTACTAACTTCACAACATTGTTGTTGGCGGATGGTAGCTTACCAATGCGGCCAGTGTGCCATGGCTGTCTGTGACTCGGCGGGCGAGTACGGTGGGCGGGTTTCGGCGGCCAAGTACAGCAGCCAAGTACGGTTGGTTTCTAAAGGGGGGCCCGGGGAAACTGGTGGCTATAGATCGTTACCCCCAGAAAGAGAACTGTGAGGTCATAAGGCCACTAAAGTACTTCATTGAAACATGCGTTTGTGTCAAATTGGTCAGCACGACCGCGGGGCCCGGAAAAGAACCTGAGTTCCACACTTTCCCCCCCCCATTTCTGAGGGCGTAAGCTGTGCCCCACAACGGCTACCCTTGTACATTCCCAAAGATAATCCGCACTCGGGACACCAAAATGTAGAAATTTTAGTAATAATTGACGTGAACTTACCTTGCTATTAACCCAAGAAACTACCTAGACTGCAATTATACCCTATTTAGACGCTAACTAAGGTATACTCAGCTGTGGTAGATGGTGTTGATGATTTGAAGGCTTTATTATTATTTGAGGGAAGTGGTGGTAGGCGCTGTAGGGCGGCTCAGGGCGTTGGTAACTGTGGTATGGGGCACGTAATGGCGGCGATGGTGGTAGGCCGCGGTTGTGCCCAAGGTTAACTTTCCACAGTTCCTGGCAAAGGTCGTATACTGTTGTGGTGTTTTTACCACTTTGTCCAGCTTTAACCGATTAATCGGTTAACACATTGGCTCACACATATTAAGATGAGCGGTGACTACACCTTAGTGTACAATCAAGGGGAGTGGGCTACACCTTCATCGTGTAGGTTAATGCGTGAATGATCGCCTTCACTGAAAAATTTCCCGATCAGCTGGGCTACACGTGGAACGTTCCAATAATGTTTACTCCTATACGGGAAGTTTTCACAATTATATTATGTTAATCCTTTGATTAATTGTGGTTTCTATATTGAATACCACCATAATATATTTCTATATTCAATGCATTTTAATTATACCCAATTATAATAATATATAACAAAAGGTGGAATTTTTACTAGTCTCCCTACAGGGGAGGCGTCAAATTCCACCATACCATTCTCCTAATTAGAGCGCGGTTTTAGTGGATAATTTCCCCAAAGATATTAAAATATGAAAGGGGTAATTGATTTCGATGATTACTTTAAGCTTCATTAGACGTTTGTAAAAAACCCGGACTTTTTATTGTTCAACCTCATCTTGTACAAAATATATATATTATATATATATATATAATATATATATATATAATAATATATATAATATAATCATATATATATATATAATAATATATATATATATATATACATATATATATATATATATATATATATATATATATTATTAAATATTATATAATTATATATATATATATAAAATATATATATATATATATATAATATATTTTATACATATTATATATATATATATGTTTATATTATTTTATATATATATATATGTGTACTATACTGTGTCGTTAGGTAGGGTATATATGGCAACACTCTTTATGGCAACGCACTCCTTGACCTTGCCTATAGATATGATTGACGCGTGACCTTCGCCCTCACTCCACGATCACTCCCTGCTCATTTTAGTACTCTATTTTCATTTTTGGTTTATTAACTAATGTCGTCTCAGTTTCTTTTCAGTCCACAACTCGCCTGTGTTGTTAAATCAAATAGTCTCTGCTTATTTCAGTCCACGACTTGCCTCTGTGCTTGAGCGCTTAACTAGGTAATATCTTGATCAGCATATTTTTTGTGCACGACTTGCCGGTGTGCTTGCCTGCGTGGTTAACTTATTTCCTGTTCAGCTTATTTTCAGTCCACGTCTCGCTTCAGTGGTTAACTTATCATATATTATCTATTTGGTGTGATTTCTTTTTTTTTAGATTTTTGGTTGGTTAACTCAATATAGTCTCAACTTATTTTCTGTCCACGTCTCGCCTGTGTGGTTAACTCAAAATAGTCTCTGCTTATTTCAGTCCGCTACTTGCCAGGGTGGTTAACTTATCATATATTATCTATTTGGTGTGATTTATCTATTCCCATTTCTGAGTGATTTTCATATATTCGCCTTAAGTGTGATTTATTTATTGCCATTTTGGGGTGATTTTCTCATATTTTCTCCTTTGGTACGGTTTATCTCTTATATGTTTGTGTGATTTTCTCATATTATCTCCTATGTTTTGTTCATATCTTTATATCACCTAGGAAACTTGAGGACAAGTTTCATCTCTGACCGGGGGGAAATGTACTATACTGTGTCGTTAGGTAGGGTATATATATGGCATCACTTTTTATGGCAATGCGCTCCTTGACCTTGCCTATAAATATGATTGACGCGTGACCTTCGGCCTTCGCCCTCACACCCCACTCTTAGTAACTCGCTCCTCACTCTACTCGTAGGTCACGTTCACGCTCCCCACTCATGTTCACGCTGTATGCCGATGACGTGTCCCAGGTCGTTTTGCATCCAGGACGGTCCAGCATCATGCTCAACGCCCGCACCTCGAGGGAGATTGCCAGGGTCAGCGCCTACGAGGAGGAGTGGAAAATACAAACCAACGTCAACAAGTTCAGTGTGCTCCCGCTGGCAACACAGAACCCATCCCCGCTCCTAGTGGATGGTGTAGCGGTGGACTTCCAGGCCAGCGGCACCGTCCTCGGCCTCAAGATCTCCACCCGAGGATACGTCTCACACGTGTCAACCCGTGTGGGACGCGCCAAAGCTGCCCTGGCCACCCTGTACTGGTTCCGGGACCTGGATGCCACCCTAAAACTCCACCTCGTCAAGGCGCTGGTCCTCCCTGTCCTGACGTACCCGCCGGTCCCGCTGCACGCCCTGAGCAGGAACTCTATCAGCAAATTACAACGAGTTCAGAACGCTGCGATTAGATTCGTGGTGAACCACAAGTGGGACGACTTTGTGACTATGGAGTCGCTCCACGGGGCCGTCGATCTCCCAGCCGTCAACGTCTGCCTGCACCATCTGGCCTCACAAGTGTGGCTCCGGATGCAGGAGGAGGACTGGGAGCAGTTCCGGGCCTTACAGGAGCTCAGTGACGCGGCCCCGGATTGATCCCACGGGTGGTTCCCCAGGAGTCTGAGGGCTCTTCAAGAGAACCCTCTGCCGATTCCACGGTATAAGTAGTGTTCTGTAATTATCGTTTCGGTCTTAGCTATCGCTGTAGTTATTGCGTATTTGTGTACATTTGTTTTTGATATTTTAGTTTAAATTTTTCTCTATCATTCCATCGTGTTCTCATATGTTTTACTTTACCTCTCGTCCTGAGAGGCCTATCTTCTCCTCCGTATTAGTTTTTGGCCAATCAGGGTGCGAGCCTTGCCTCTCATCCTGCAAACCACCGGCCCCATGTCAAACGGCCGCGAACCTTGCCTCGCGGCCTCTTCACGCCCTGAGCCAATAAAAAAGCTCTCACCAGGCCGAATCTCATTTCCCCGCCAGGCAGGCTATCTGCTTTGCAAGTCTGCCCGCCTGGTGGCCCAGCCTCCTGTGAACCAATCAAAAAGCTAGGATTTCCCACAAGTTCCCTCGAATAAATAATCTTTTGCCTTAAATACACGCGTGAGAAAAGTGTAAATAGACTTCTATGTAATCCAATACACTCACAATATTTTGTCGCTGGGATACTTTAATGCGTATTAATAAAAATAATGGACACTGGATGATTACCGCGGGCGAATCAGTGACTATTTTTTTCAGTAAACCGGTGAGCTGTGCGAGTATTATGTTTCAAATAATCGTTTTCTATTTATTCAACATTTCTCTCATCTTCTTTCTCTTGTGAATATCCCCGTGTCGTGTGTCAACCTTGACCCTTGCTTGGAGGTGGTCAGGAGGTCTCCCTGTCACTCATAGACAAGTTTTATCCTTGAAATTGATATACCACCATGAACTGCATCCTCCTATGGGGAAGTATTCGTGCATGTGGTCTTGTGTGTTTCGTGTTGACGTCGTGTTTCCTACGTCTCGATATGCTCAAGGCCTCAAGATACATGTAGCAGCATTATATATCTTACTCACGGGATCTCAAGTGAGTTTCCTCTCATTTCTTTTTATTATATCACCTGTTTTATTTACTGCTTCGTGTCCGTTACTGTTCACTTTCCTCACTTATTTTGAAATCCTGTATTGATAGGTCGTCTTTTAAGTTGATCAAGTGGAAGTTGTCGTCCATGAATGTATGGACAACTTTTTCCATTATTGCGTTGCTACACCTTTTCACCCTCAAATTAAAACAACTAACCTTATAAACAGTACACAAAATAGATATTCCCAGGCACAATTGAGGGTTTTTTCGATCCAGAAAGAACTTTTAGATACAATATACACACAGGAGTAACTACCATTACCTCTATTGTAAACTCATGAAAATTTCAATTATTTATATTTTGTGTTCTGCCGTGTTAATATTATTACAGTTATGCCTGCCTCGGCGTCCCATCAGTTTGGTGAACAGAGATTATCATTACCTCTTGGCGAAGAAAGTAACGTGAATTACGTGTTGTTTACGTGTCCAATAAAAAAATCAAGTCATTGATAGGAAGAAACAGCAAACGAATAATCGAAGACCCTGAAAGGAGGTCTTATTGCTTCTTTCTTCCTTTCTATTTTCATCATCTATAGCACCATTTCCACCTTCCACCTCCTTGCTGACACAGCGTTCGGGCTCAGTAAGTCTAAGGCTGCCGGCCGACGCCCTCCTTCAGCGACTAGAAAAAATCTAGTCAGCTCGTAAACCTTCTTTTTTCTTTTCTCTATTCCATTGGTTTTTCATTTATACGTCGTTTTGCTTATCTTTCATCTCTCTCTCTCTCCTCTTCTCCCTCTCCTCTCTCTCTCTCTCTCTCTCTCTCTCTCTCTTCTCTCTCTCTCTTCTCTCTCCTCTCTCTCTCTCTCTCTCTCTCTCTCTCTCTCTCCTCTCTCTTCTCTCTCTCTCTCTCTCTCTCTTCTCTCTCTCTCTCTCTCTCACACACACAACACGCACATCCATAATTTCTTTGCTAGCTCCCCTTTGATGAACACTTGTACAAGGATGATCCCTAAGCTCTAACATTCGCTGGAATAGAATGGAAACCGAACGGAGCGAAATGCACTCTCCTTATTTTCCTGGTGTGGGAGACAGGAAATAAACATTCGCAGGGAAAAGGTTGCCCTCCCCATGTATTCATACCTTGCCCTGGCTGGGTCTCTTGCCGGCGTTATTTTTTGGTGAACCAGGGAAAAAATGTGCACAGGCTACCCATAAAACCGCCTTAAGGTCTGTCACAATGACATCCTTATGGGATGTGGAAATTTTATGTCACAAACATATATTTATTTTAGAACTCTTACCTTCGGAACACCCATTTCTATCTCATCCCGACATAATACCCCAGCTAATTTAACTAAGATACTTATCGGGGTATAGATATGAGGGTTGAATTGGGTTGAAGGCATATCAATACTGGAATGTCTTGTAATTCGAAGTGGCCAGGCTTGGTCAGGGCCGGCGTGGCGAAGAGCGGAGGCGGTGTGTTGGTGTTATTGAGGCATCGAGAGGGTTATCACACCCAGTTAATTCACGAAGCGGCGAGATATTATCACTTGTGTTGATTTTAACACGTCCTATTGTTTAACACTATGTCTATACAAAAGCTTATGTACAACTTCTCGATGTAATCAGAGAAGCACCAAAAGGTGTAAATGTACTTCTATATACTAATGCACGTATATATTTAGTAAGAGATATTGTTCTCTCAACTGAAACTCCGTGGGCGGCGGCGGCGATTGCCATCATACCCAGCCGCGTATACAAATCTCAGTGGCTAGTATCTAATGTGGGGCGGCCAATGACTGGCCGCTTCAACCAAGGTGCTAATTATATAAGGTGCAAATGGTTAATATTACTTGGGAGTGTTCATTTATAATATCCCAGTATCTAACATTTACTATAATTACCTTAATTAGTACCCATTACCATTATAATTATATATATATACATTCCTACGCACCCCTTATGATGAGCGGACAATACCTCCCTCACAAGGGGGGGGGGGGGGAACAAAACCACCACTCTACTAATTGAGAGGGTGGTTGGTGGGTAATTTCCACAAGAGGCTTCTGGGACTGCCACGGTGGTGCAGCTCGTCCCTGGCTTTCGCTAGGAACGGGGTGAACAATCTGGATGTGATCCGTCGACACTCCGTGTTCAGCTTAAGGAGTAGGGTGGAGCTCTCTACGAACTCAATCATCACCTCTGGCAAGCAGAGCTCAGCCTATGTATGTAGACCTATACAACAGCGGTAGCTCGGTCTGCTGTGTGTGCAGAATGTGGGGTAGCACAGGTGCCCATGTATGTTTATTCTATGCACTTTGATACTATGTCCCCTAATGCGCCCTATATTATGTTTTTTTTGTTTTGCTCTAGTACTTAAGTTAACTCTTTGTCTTGTTATTGGTTTTTTTTTTGTCTGTATGCCTCCGGGCGATAATAACAATATTAATATAATTATTATTATTAAACGAAAGAGGGTGCGTGTAACCTGATGTGAGCGACCATACATTGTGTATTTCTGTGCCAAAAGCAAAAAAAGTATGGCAAGCGTAGATAATATCAGTGGGTTTTAATATAGGGATTTATGAAAAAAGGTGATGTATATGTATATTAACTATAGAAATAAACATCGCAACTCAAAACTTTGTAATAGGTACATCACTGTAAATTCCTTTTATTTATTCGACATATGGTAAAGCTGAAAGTGGCATTTATTTCCTGGCGTACTGAACACCAATTGAGGGTGTAGCTGTGATTTTGCGAACTGTAGGAAGCCGTGAAATATGTAGGCGTAAAAAAAGTGCCATAATTACACTGTTATTACCTTCATCCGGGTCTTTTTACGATACCTGCTTAACTTCATTATTGCAAGAGCTGAACAAGACAATACTATCATTTACTCTCTGCTATGGGTTCCTGTGCCTGCCTATTTGAAAGACTAAAGTAAATGTTTGCTTTGACTATACGTAACTTTTGCGTTACTATTTCTGGCTGGGTTTTTTCAAATTCTAATTTTCTAGGATACTACCACGTCAAAAGTGTAGAGCAATAGGGTAGTGTGTGTCTCATTGTATGATGTTTTATTCTCTTTTCTCTTTTTCTTTCCCTCTGCATCCTCCCATCGTTTTTAGCTACATTTCGGGTACACAGTCTGGGTCTCTCCTCTTGAATTACAAAATGGGTGGGAGGAAATTACACCTCCTTTTCTTGCGTTGGTTACGATTTTGTTTATTATGGTCTCCCAATGGTGGCGAGATAGGGAGGCAGGTCGCTGGTCCTCAAAGAAGTGTCTTAACCTGTAATTATACGTGATCATATATAAGATAGGTAGTTAGGTACACACACATACACACACACACACACACACACACACACACACAACACACACACACACCCCAACACACACACACAGACACACACACACACACACACACACACACACACCACACACACACACACACACACACACACACACACACACACACACACACACACAACACACCAACACACACACACACACACACACACACACACACACACACACACACACACACACACACACACACACACACCACACACACACACACACCAACACAAAACACACACACACAACACACACACCACACACACCACACACACACACACACACACACACACTCGCCGTGCACACATTTCAAGGGTCAGGTATAAAGAAGACTCCCAGGTAGTCACTGCAGCCAAAAAAAAAAATGCGAGGTTACTGCCATTTCCACCCAGGCCTGGAACACACGTGCTTCCTTCCCCCCAATTCCCCCCAGCCCCTCGCCCCCTAGGAAGGCAGGACACGCGCCTGGTGACAGAGAACTGCAGTGTATATCTGCGTTGAGAAGAAAATTGTGGTGCTAAAAATAAGCATGAAGTCATTGGGAAGAATGAATAGGTCTACTTCATTTGTTATCTTTTTAGCGAGACAATGTTGCAAGAATATTGTTGCAGAACTTGCAGGCTTCACCAATTTTAGCTTCATTTCTTTATTCTGTCGCGTCGCTCTTATGTTGCATTTGGCCCAACAGAGGTTGGGGATGAGGTAACCGCGTCAGTCTTGTGTCCTGCAAAATGACCGCTTGGAGTATTGTCACTGGTTTACATGATACTCATCGTTCATAAAGAGGTGTGTTCAGGATCAACGCGCAAAACGTTGCACTCAGAATCATATTGTGCATCACTTGCCGAACAACGCTATTCATTAATGGTTGGGATCGGCATCTGGAGGCAGCAAATGAGACGGAAAGATTGTATGCAACTGAATTATTTGATGATCTTGCAATGATAGAAATACAAAGTAAATATTCAAAGCCATATCATATGAATATTATTATTCAAGAACATATATATGCTATGTCATCTCACGCACTGCAGTCACCACCAGAATGTTGGCTCGACAGTGTAATTGCCAGTATCATCACTCATGTGAAAAAAAAAGAATGATGTATTCTTAGCACACCCCTAGAGCGCTGAGAATGATTATCCTGAGTTTACCTGGAATGATGTTGACAACCAGCCACGCCCAGTGATTACCCACCACCTGCACACTTCAGCCCTGCAGACACGGAGGAAAAACTCGTAATTTTTCTTTAACTGCAAAAAAAACGGATGATTTCCAGCTTCGTGTGGGACCTGAAAAGCTTGTTACCTGACGTGTGATCAGGTAGGATAGAAAATGCAGCAATATTGTCAGGTTAGCATTGTTGTAGGCATCAATAAAGCCCGAAACAGGTTCATCAAGCTGGTTTATAAATATCATTTGTCTAAGAATCTCAATACGCTTGCCAGCTTATATTTTATAGGAAACGTCCTAATATCTGTCAGCATTTTCTATATTTTCGGATCAATATATACTCCACAGTATTTCATATTCAGTGAGACTGAGACATGACAGTTAACTTTTGAAATTCATATTCATTCATCTGAAATCGTTTACTGCAAGATATTTGTTCTCAGCTATGGTGTCGTTGCCTATTCGTGTCTCGGAGCAATGAATCACCGGTGGCAGCTGCAGTTCCGAGAATCATTAAAGAGGCAAACATTTCCACCATTGCCCCTGGAGCTGTATCTCACCCCGGCGCGCGTCGAGTGTGGTCTTGTTGCCTCGATATTTCCAAATTGACGAAGAATTGTGCATTTTGCAGTGATCATAATGTTGCTGTTATTTCGCCTATCATTATCTCCAATATAAATGATGACCTAATGTTGCATAAACTTTTATTCGCTATCAACACTGTGGATGAGCCATTGAGCCAAGCTAAGTTTTATGGCATGCGAACTACAACGATAAACTGCTCGTAACAACTTTTGTGACTGTAAATGAAAGCAAATTGCACTGGGCAACACGATATTTCTGGCAAAAAGGTTTTAAAAACAAATTCTAACTGAATTTGGGCTACTGATTACGAATATGAACTCAATTTTTGTCTATCACATCAGGATTTCGCGATATAGCATTTCAATTCGATAAAAA
>JACEEZ010022253.1:0-5000 GCA_016584305.1 Chionoecetes opilio
GTGAGGGGTGGTGGTGGTGTGTGGGGGAGTGAGGGGAAGGGGAAAGGGTGAGGAGGAGTGAAAGGAAAAGGGGGGGGTGGGGAAAGGGGAAAGGGTGAGTGAGTGAGGGTGGGGTGAGTAGTGAGTGAGTGAGTGAGTGAGTAAAAGTGAGTGAAGGAGTGAGTGGGGAAATGAGTGAGTGAGGAGTGGTGAGTGAGTGATGGGTGGTGAGTGGGGTGGTGAGTAAAAGGAGGAGTGAGGGACGTAGTGAGTGAGTGGTGGTGAGTGAGGACGTGAGGGAGTGGTGGGGGGGGGTGAGTGGTGGTGGGGGGTGTGGGTGGTGGGGGTGGTGGTGGGGTGAGTAGTGGTGATTGGTGGGGGGTGGTGAGTGGTGGGTGCGTGGTGGTGGTGAGGGGTTGGTGGGAGGGGGGTGGTGGTGGTGGGGGTTGAGTGGTGAGTGGTGGTGGTGGTGGTGAGTGGTGGTGGGGGTGGTGGTGGTGAGTGGGGGGGTGGGGTGGGGTGGTGCGGGGTGGTGGTGGTGGTGGTGGGGGTGGTGGGGTGGTGCGGGTGGTGGTGGGGTGGTGGGGGTGGTGGTGTGGTGGGAGTGGTGGTGGGGTGGTGGTGGTGGTGGTGAAGGGGGGGGATGGTGGTGGGGGTGGTGGTGATGGGTTTGGTGGTGGTGGGGTGGTGGTGAGGGGGTGGTGGTGGGGGTGGTTGGTGGTGGGGTGGGATGTCCTTGTTTTTTTCCTCTCAAATTCGGAAAAAAAAATTGCTTTTCGGTTTCCGTTCTCTTTTTTTCTTTTTTTTTTTTTGGGGTTTCTGTTCCCTTGCTCTTTTTGGCTTTCTATATGTTTTTTAAAAAAGTTTATATGCGTGTAAACTAACTCTCAATACCACTAGGTAGAAAGTCAAAAAATAATTTTATACAGACGAAAACGAGACTGTGCCGAAAAATAAAGTAAAGTAATCAAAAATCCAAAGGAACAACAAAAAGAAAGAAAAGGGGGGGGAGGGGAGAGAAAGGGGGGGGAGAGGGAAGGGAGGGGGGGGGGGAAAAAAGGGGGAAAAAAAGGGAAAAGGGAAAAAAAAAAAGGGGGGAGAAAAAAGGGGGGGAGAAGAAGAAGGGGGGGGAAAGGGGGAAAGGGGGAGAGAGGGGAGTTTTTAAAAAAAAGGGGGGGGGCCCCCCCCCCCCTTTTTTTTTCCCCCCCTTTTCCCCCCCCTTTCCTCCTCCCCTGGCCCCCTTTCCCCCAAAAAAAAAGGAAAAAGGAAAAAGGGGGGGGAAAAAAAAAAAAAAAAGGGGAAAAAGGGAAAGAAGAGGGGGGAAAAAAAGGGGAAAAGAAGGAGAGGAAGAGAAAGAAAGGGGGGAAAAAAAAAAAGGGGGGGGGGGGGGGGGGGGGGAAAAAAAAAAAAAAAGGGGAAAAAAGAGAGAGAGAGAAAGAGAGAGAAGGAGGGGGAGAGAGAGAAGGGAAGAGAGAGAAGAGAGAGAGAGAAAGAGAGAGAGAGAGAGACGCCGTTTTTATTTAATGCCATAATTCCACAGGGGGCGTATAGGCAAAAGCTCGCGTCAACCCACAGGGGTGACAAAACATTAAAAACAACAACACAGAGAGAGAAGAGAGAGAGAGAGAGAGAGAGAGAGAGGAGAGAGAGAGGAGAAGAAGAAGAGAGGAAGAGAGAGAGGAGAGAGAGAAGAGAGAAGAGAATGATACTGCCTTTCTCTCTCTCTCTCTCATAAATCTAACATGTACCTTCCTCCTCCCTCCCTCCCCCTCCTCCCTCCCCCTCCTCCTCCTCCTCCTCCTCTCCTCCCCCTCCTCCTCCTCCTCCTCCTCGTCCTCCTCCCCCTCCTCCTCCTCCCTGAAATGGTACTCAGCCTAATAATTTTTGTGCCATTTTCAGAAGCGTTGCAAAAAAAAAAAAACTTTATTTCTGAGTATTAATTTTGGACATAAACTGTTTGCGTTAAGGGGGAAAGTGGGAGTGGAAAAATATTAAATTGCGGAAAAAGATTAGGCAGACGAGTGAGAGAAGAAAGAAGGAGAATAGAAGTGTGAATGAAGAAACGGGAGAGTGAGGACTGGAATGGGTAAGAGAAACAAAGGGGTGAATTAATGAGAGAGAGAGAGAAGATGAGAGAAGAGAGAAGAGGAGAGAGATGAAAAGAGAGAGAGAAAAGAGAGAGAGAGGAGAGAGAGGAGAGAGAGAGAGAGAGAGAGAGAGAGAGAGAGAGAGAGAGGGGAGAGAGAAGGAAGGGAGAAATCAGAATCAGAATTTTATTTCCATTGTTACAATGGCTATTCTTTTTAACATAGTAATATGAGTCTTACAATATTTCTGAATAAGATAACAAGTGTTAAAGGTAGAACACTGAACATGGTCTATATACAAATAAAAACATGAGAATACATAAAAATTGTAAAACATTAAAATCCTAATGAAAACATAAATAAAAAGTAAGACTTCCTAAAAGTTACAATATAAAAACATACAGTAAAGTTATAAAAAGGTGTTAGTTTAGATTAAAATACATTTAGGTATGGTGTCAAAAATTTGAGTAAGAATTGTTTACATAAAAGGTGATTTTTTTAAGGACTTTTAAAAAGTGTGCAAGGAGGTAACATCTTTTAACCTGGCTTGGCGGGCTGTTCCAGAAAGCAGGTCCACCCACATGAAGGGACCTTGTTCCCAAACATGTGTTGCATTTTGGGCACATGGAGTTGTTGCTGTTGTCTAGTGTTGATGGTTTTTCGTACATATCTCTCACTTTGGGCAGTGAAAACAACCAGTCAGGAAATCTATTATTAACTATATTGTACACGGCTACTCCTAGCTCAAAGTGATATTTTTCATTTTTTTTTCAGCCATCCAAGGTCTTTTAAGTAGGGGTTGTGACATGGTCGTGCTTTGCAGCCCCTCCTAATGAAAACTTTTGCTCCCAAAGTTTTGGAGCCTTTGCAACACGTTGTATATGTGTGATGTTGGATGCTCCCCAAATTTGATGCCATAATTCAGTATACTTAGGACCAGTGCTGTATTATTGAGATCCTGGTTGGTCTGGTTAAAATAGTCTCGGAGTCTGTTTATGTGGACAATGGTTCCAAAAGTTTTCCTTACAATGCGTCGATGTGTTCATTAACTGCATTGGGTTGTCAAAGTGTATGCCCAAGTTCTTAAAATGATCTGCTGGGGGTAATTAGATTCCTTGTCAACATGCATGCATATGTCAGGGGGAATCTGTGACAAAAGTCCTTGTGTTCCTATAAACATACTTTGAGTCTTTTTGGCGTTTAAACATTAGGCCATTCCTGTGAAAACACTGTTGTGCTTTCTTTAGTGATTGTTCGCTTCCTAAGCTTAAGTCTTGTATATTGTTGACACTCCCTGTGTGGAATTAACTGGGTGTCCATCTGCATATTGTAAAATTTTTCACATTAAGAAAAGAAGGACGAGAGATCATTTGCATAAATTATAAATAAAATAGGAAAAACCTAGTACAGACCCTTGGGGAACGCCAGGGATATTCCCTGTCTTCTGGGATATGCATTTTCTAAAACGTACGGATTGTGTCTTGCCGCTGAGATAGCTTTGAAACCAGAAGAGTCGATGTTTAACTTGAACAATTTATTTATTAATATATCATGACTGACGCTGTCAAATGCTTTGGATAAGTCACAGAGGTAATGAGGGAGCCTTTTTTGTATCATATTTGAATAAACTTGTTAGAAAGTTTTAAAAGAGCTGAATCCGTAGACAAGCCGGTCTTTAAAGCCATGTTGAGTTTTACTAAGGAGGCGATTGGTCTCTAAGTACTTGGTGAGCTGAGATGCGATTACTTTTTCTAGTACCCTTTGGGAAAAAATTGGTAAGAAGAAAAAAGGGCGGTAGTTGTTAGGTTTTATTCATGTTTACCAGCCTTGAAAATAGGAACAACAATGAGTGCTTCCATGTTTTTGGGAAAAACACCTGTTTTCAATAGAAAGTATTTACAATGCAAATTAGGTAGTTATAATGATAGGGAGGGAGTCTTTCAAGAAGCACAGTGGGATGCCATCAGATCCATGGGAGTTAGTGTTCTTATATGCTTAATAACTAGAGTTACTGTATCCCAATTTGTAGGCACAGGTTAAACATAGCATCAAAATTATTAGTATAAGTTTCGGTGTTTACTGGCTGTAGTACTACATCAGAATTACTCAGATTCTGCTGAGATTTCTCAAAGGTGACTTTTCCCACTTCAGAAAAATATTTATTAAAACATTCAGCTTTGCGCTTGATACCCCTCTGCGTCACCGTTATTTTTTTGCTTGATGGCTTAACATTCATGTTTTTGGCGTTAGGAATCAACTCCCCTATAGTCCCCCCACGTGGCTTTACTGTTTCCTCTACTTTCCTCTAATCTTTTATTATAAAATTCTGATCTAGCTTGCCGAAACAATCCTCTGACTTGCCTTTTTAGGTTTTTATAATTAGTTCTGCAAATTAACATTATTTCTGTCTCCTTTAAAATCTTTCTGTGCACAGTCTCTTTGCTGCATTATAGCTTTAAGGTCTTCAGTGATCCACGGGGCAAAAGGCCTTCGTACTTCTTTTGTTACCAAGGGTGCGCATGAATCCAAACATTTGTGGAAAACTTCATTAAATAAATGTACTTGCGTATCGACATTATCAGTTGCAAAAATTGTATTCAAAGTATGAACTTCTCCTCTTAGTAGATTACACAATGTTTCAGGAGAATAGTGTCTTAGTTGTCGAAAAGTTCTAATAGTAGATTGTTGTCGCTTTGGCTTTCGAATGTCCAGTGTGACGGTAACAAGATCATGATCAGCGACAGGACAAGGAATTACATCGTGATGAAGAGCTAAACCAGGCTTATTTGTCACAATAATGTCCAAGAATGTCGTGGAGTGGGAAGTAATTCGTGTAGGCTTATCAATTAATTGGGTCAATTTAATATTAGTAATAATTCTTTTTCCCTCTTGCTATTCTTCAAAAAAGGATGAGAGAGAGGAGAGAGAGAGAGA
>JACEEZ010022253.1:12500-37500 GCA_016584305.1 Chionoecetes opilio
CAACATTTGCTGGTAACTTGTTCCATCGATCAACAACTCTATCATTGAAATAATTTTTACGGAGATCTGTGATGCAACTTTGACCGTTTAGTTTAAAAACCGTTATTTCTTGTTGTCATTGAGGAGAAAGCTCAAATAGGTTCTTTTGATTAATGACATCAAACCCTTTTAGGATCTTAAAGGTTTCTATCAAGTCCCCACGGATTCTACGATCCTTAAGGAAAACATTTTAAGTTTCCGCAGTCTCTTTCTACGATGAATCTCGCAGATATGGAATTTATTGGTTGCTCTTCTTTGCACTGATTCCAATTTGATTGATCTTTTACGAAACAGGGCGACCAAAATTAACGGCATATTCTAAGTGCGGCCTACCAAAAGACGTGTATAATCGTGTCTTTACTTCCGGAGTTTTATGTTCAAAGTTGCGTTTAATGAACCCCAAACATCATATTCGCCTTTTTACTGGCAGTAGGCAATGCGGACGGGTTTTAAGATCATTACTGATGATGACACCTAAATCCTTTTCCTGCTGTACTTCAGTTAACGATTTATTTTGCATTCGTAGTTATATTTGAGGTTATCGTTGCCTTTTGCATTACTTTACACTTATCGGAATTGAATTTTAATAGCCATTTATAAACTCCAATCTGATATTTTGTCGAGATCACGTTGTATGAGTTCGCAGTTTTCTCTAGTATATGCTTTACCGCCTAATTTGGTGCCATCTGCAAATTCGATATTTTAGATACAAGTCCGCAGTCCATATCATTGATATAATCAGAAAAAGAGTAGGATCCAAGCCCGAGCCCTGAGGCACCCCACTAGTAACATCTAACCAATCAGATGCCTCGCCAATTATTACTACCCGTTTTTTACGATTTGAAAGCCAATCCCCAACCCAGAACAAAATGTCTCCTAAGCCATGGCCTTAGCTTGGTAAAAAGTCGCTTAGGGGGAACTGTATCGAAGGCTTTCTGAAAATCAAGGTATATTATATCCGGGGGAATTTTAGGTCCCAGTTTGAATAAAATGGACATTAAAAAACCGAGTAGGTTTGTTAGGCAGGATCTCTTATTCGAAATCCATGGTGGGAGTTTAATATTGAGTTATTTCATCGAGAAAAGACACTATTTTATCCCGAAATATTTTCTCAAATAGCTTGGGACAATCACAGACGTTAGACTAATTGGGGGATAATTACTTGCGAGGCTCTTACTCCCTTTCTTGAATATCGGTGTAACATTCGCTAATTTCCAACATACTAGGAACTTTTTTTGTCCATTAGCGATTTATTGAGGATAATCTTTAATGGGAGCAAAAGTTGACTGACTTTCGCAAAAGTAATCGCGGAGAGATTTCGTCCCCCCCACGGATTTTGCTGGGTCAAGTTTTTGCAAATACTTTGATATTTCGTCTATGTTATCTTCCATTCCCCAATCTGTCACTTTCGAGTCCCGCATACGTTTACTGGTTCTGGTAATGCGGCTTGTCTTCTTTAAAAAAATACCCTATTAAAGTAATCATTGAGTACGGACGCCATACTTTTATAGTCATTTCCCAGGATTGTTATTTTTATCTTTCAGTGGCCCAATATGTTTTGACTTTTTTCTTACTTCGAACGTATTGAAAGAACCTTTTTGGGTTTGATTTGGATTCCTTTGCAATTTTTTTTCATACTCGCGCTTTTTGGGATTTAATTAATCCTTTGAAAACGACGCTTTACATCATTGTAATTTATAGAATCGCAGTCCACATTTGATCGCTTGTAAACTTTATACGCTCGGCGCTTACTACCAATGATTTGTTGAATCTCATTAGTCATCCAACAGGGTTTTTTATGTTTTTTCAAACGTTTTCTTACCATGGGAACAGTTTTTCAACCACCGATTGGAGTTTATTTTGAATAAATTACACATGTTTCGGCTTTTATTACCATTTAGTGGTCAATCCAATCAATTTCGTTTAGTACCCTGTGATCTTCGTGAAAATCTGCTTTATTATAATTGGGAACTAATAACCGATTTCTGTGATGTCTACATTGCAATTTATGCCCCATCTGATTAACCTGATGATCACTGTTTGCCAAAGTTCACCTATATGCAGTAATCAAATCAGATCAATGTTGGTAGTGAAAAAATAAATCTAGGATACTATTATCCCTTGTAGGCTCACGGACCACCTGATTTAAATATACTTCGTTTACCATATCAAGCAATCGCATACCTTCTCTATCAGCAGAATTATTATTCCAGTTTATACGAGGTAGGTTAAAATCTCCACATATTATTGTGTCGTTATTATTGTTAAAAACTGACTTTATCTCGTCATACAAGAGGCAATCTACTTCCGCATTTGATTTGGGAGGACGATTTATTGTCCCAATAGTTAGCAATTTACCGTTTAGCTTAATCTTTGCGTAGGCTGAGTCATAATGTTCTTTATTTACTTTATCGATATCGATTGCTTGCAAATTATCTTTAATGTAATGAATGACACCTCCACCTGCTTTATGCGTACGACAATTTAGGAATGTCTTGTAGCCTGGAATGGCTATTTCAGAGAATAAATGTTTATCTTTTGTGTTGAGCCAACTCTCAGTGATACTAACGATATCTGGCGTTTCGGCAACAACGAATGCTAATAATTCGTTACGCTTAAAAATAATGCTTCTGGCATTTGTGTAGAGTAATTTAAGTTCATTAATAGTTTTGTTAACCTTGCGTGAGGGTTTACCGGCAGGGTGACTAGGGTCCACTGTAACAGAGCGCGCGCTTTATTAAGTTACTTTGATTAGTATTTGCAGAAACGGAACGTGACCCAGCGTTGCTGTGGGGTAAGAAAGGGGTTAAGGTGATGCTGCTACTGCCGTCCGCTCGTCGTTTTTTGATCTGTAAGAAGAAACTTTATCATTTAGCAGACGTCCTAATTTTGTATGACCAACGGGGCTGAGGTGGAGTCCGTCATCACCAAACAGGATGGAATCCTCAACCAGGATGGGGTTCTCATAGAAATATCTCAGAAGTTTGCGAAGTCTACTTTTTCCTGTGCACAGAGACCTTAGCCGGTTATTTACGCTGAACGCTTTATCGTAAAAGCATTGGCCTACTCCTAGTCTGGGGATAATTCCTGAAATAATGATATGATTAGTTTTTGTTTTGAATTTCCGGGTCAACTTCCTGTAATTGTCCAGTATTTCTTCAGATACTGTATACGTCGTTGGAGGAGGAGAAGGAGGAGGAGGAGGAGGAGGAGGAGGAGGAGGAGGAGGAGGAGGAGGAGGAGGAGGAGGAGGAGGACACACAACTCCTTTTATCGTCTTACCTTATACTTGTTTTGCTATTTTTTACAAGCTTAAGAACAGATGAAATGAAGACAACAAATTACACCTGATTGACTTCCTTTTACCCCTTCACGCCCAGATCTTTCCTTTGCTATAAATGATTGTCCGTTGTCGATCCATTAAAATTAAAAAAGTAACTGAATATACCAAATTAGGTAGTCGACAAGGATACTAAACAGGTCATATCTATAAAATATTCCTTATATTCATAAAAAAATGTCTAATGTTACCCAAATTACAATGCAAATTACGTTTTGGGTCTCAAGGGGTTAATAATATAGAATGTAAGGGCTACTGATGGGGTGCTCTGTAACTCATCGCTCGTCTCTGTCCTTTAAGCCTCATAAACAACGACACACCTTTAAGCAGGAGACAGACAGGGCTGATATATTGACCATGACATTTGACTTTGTTTCCCAGTTCCCGTAATTGATGAACAACAATCTGGCGTTGATTTATAGTTTCGTGTCCCATCCATTAAACTTCTGGGTCACACATAATGATAACACACAAAGTTATTTTACACCAATATAAACATTAGCTTTAGCTTTTATTTAAATTTATGCTTTAAATTTGCTTTAGCATTTATTAGTTTTTATCATTTTTTTTCAAAGTTAGGTTAAGGTTAGGTTAGGTTAGGTATATATTATGTTAGGTAAAGGTTAGGTTCGGTTAGGTTCAATTTGTTTTTTGTCATTTTTGTTGCAACTCTCTCTTTCAAAAAAAAAAAAGTGATTAGCGACAGAAATGGTTAGTAGATTAATTCAAAACACATCAATACTCACCAGAAAAAAATAATTTCGTCCACCAAAGTGAATTCGGTGTTCATCGGGAAAATTACCTTAGCTTTACTGCCTAAATAAAAGCAAATATTAAATGTTTTTAATAGACATTAGCATACAGCTCACAGTAAGAGGCATGTGTTGTACTGAGTAATACTGAACTGACTCTGCTGTCTATCTATCATAATTCATTTTGGCGTATCTGATCCCTCATTATCTAGCGTAGCCTGGTGGTAATTGTGATGTTTATTATATTATTAGTACATACTTGTCTCTTTAAAGCCATGTATGTATTTTTGATCTTCTGAATGAGTGTCATATTACTATAGTTTGAATTCTTTTTACAAGCTTGCTCCGATTGTAAGAAATTTGTTAGTTGAAAAAGATCGTTCTCTCTCTCTCTCTCTCTCTCTCTCTCTCTCTTCTCTCGTCTCTCTCTCTCTCTCTCTCTCTCTCTCTCTCTCTCTCTCTCTCTCTCTCTCTCTCTCTCTCGCTCGCTCGCTCGCTCGCTCGTCGCTCACTCTTCTCTCTCTCTCTCTCTCTTCTCTTTCTCTCTCTCTCTCTCTCTCTTCTCTCTCTCTCTCTCTCTCTCTCTCTCTCTCTCTCTCTCTCTCGCTCTCTCTCTCTCTCTCTTCTCTCTCTCCTCTCTCTCTCTCTCTCTCTCTCTCTCTCTCTCTCTCTCTCTCTCTCTCTCTCTCTCTCTCTCTCCTCTCTCTCTCTCTCTCTCTCTCTCTCTCTCCTCTCTCTCTCTCTCTCTCTCTCTCTCTCTCTCTCTCTCTCTCTCTCTCTATCGGTGGCTGTCATTGACGTATGTCCGACTATGAAATCTATTAAATGTTCCTCGATGCTTCAGTTAAAAATGATTCGCTGTACATGAAATTCTGAAACTCTGTCATTTTTTGGGATTGAAGTATATCAACGAAAAAATTTCTTTGTTATGTGTGATAAAAGAAAATATAAAAGATTTGTGAGAATATTCCGAACGATTAGCGGGAGAAATAAATATTTAGTATCAAGTTTTTTTTCCATTTTGTTCATTTGAATCAGATTGATCTAATTAAAGTTTTTCCATCTGTTATTCATTGTTAAAAAAAAGAGAGAGAGAGAGAGAGAGAGAGAGAGAGGAGAGAGAGAGAGAGAGAGAGAGAGAGAGGAGAGAGAGAGAGAGAGAGAGATGAGAGAGAGGAGAGAGAGAGAGAGAGAGGAAGAGAGAGAGAGAGAGAGAGAATATTAATTAATTAGTTAATTTTCTTCGGTTTATAGTTGGGAAAACAAACATTTCTGACTTTGACTTTGAGAGAGAGAGAGATAGATAGAGAGAGAGAGAGAGAGAGAGAGAGAGAGAGAGAGAGAGAGAGAGAGAGAGAGAGAGAGAGAGAGAGAAGAGAGAGAGAGAGAGAGAGAGGTTATAATAGCACGTACATTCCTTATTACAATAATTATTTTTTTATCCACCAAGACAAAACATTAACTCAAACTGACTTTAACCCGACACATCCATCCCTTTTACCCAACCACACATCTCGACCTTCACTCCAATTCCATCCCGTCAATCCACCTGATCCACTTTCCGACGCCAGGAGAGTGGATCTAATCACTTTCCTCAGCCATCACCTCAACCCAATCCCTTCCTTGATCCGGATACAGGATTTAACCCTTCTTGTCTCTGCCCTGATGCTGCTTCTTTCCCGACCTTGCTCCTTTAATTAACTACGTGTGTGTGTGTGTGTGTGTGTGTGTTTGAGAGAGAGAGAGAGAGAGGGGAGAGAGAGAGAGAGGGGGAGAGAGAGAGAGAGAGAGAGAGAGAAGAGAGGAGAGAGAGAGAGAGAGAGAGAGTCTGAAAAACTGAAAAAAAGAGTTTGAAAGAGTATAAGATAAGATAAGATTTTCATCCTATCTAGACGCTTTGCAAGTACCAACTACAAGGTTATTGTCTATACAAAGCGCCGCCACGTCAGCACGAACTAGGCGGACTCGAACCGCTGACCGAAAGAGTATGAAAAGTGCGAAAGAGATGTGATAAAAGAATGTGTGAAAGAGAGAGAGAGAGAGAGAGAGAGAGAGAGAGAGAGAGAGAGAGAGAGAGAGAGAGAGAGAGAGAGAGTGGTGAGGAAAAATTTGAAAAGACAGAGTAGGAAAAAATGTGAGAATGTGATCAAATAAAATGTGTGAGTGTATGAGAATTGAGAAAAAAAGAGCGAGGAAGAAGAGAAAGAGTCAAAGAGAGTTAAAAAGAGTGTGAAAGAATGTGTGCAAAAAAAAGTGTGAAAGAAAGAGTGTCTAAGGAAAGAGTATGAAAAAGTGTAAATGATATGGGATAAAATACAATGTGTGGAAGAGTGTATGAGATCTGGTGAGAAAAAAGAGAGAGAAAGAGAGAGAGAATAAAAACGCTGCAAGGGAAGATGAGGTGGTGAATAGAAAAGAACTTAAAGAAGAAGCTAAATAAAACGCATATACCGTCTCTTACGGCGATGTAGTTGATTGTTGAAAGAAAATTTAGAACTCTTAACATTTCTGATGCATAAACAGATAATGAGAACAGTGTTAGCTTAGTGGTGATGGTGGTACTGGTAGTGGTGGTGATTGTGGTAGTGGTGGTGATTGTGGTAGGGGTGATGGTGATTGTGGTAGTGGTGATGGTGATTGTGGTAGTGGTGGTGATTGTGGTAGTGGTGGTGATTGTGGTGCCGGTGGTGATTGTGGTAGTGGTGGTGATTATGGTGGTGATTGTGATTGTGGTAGTGGTGGTGATTGTGGTAGTGGTGGTGATTGTGGTAATGGTGGTGATTGTGGTGGTGGTGATTGTGGTAGTGGTGGTGATTGTGGTGGTGGTGATTGTGGTAGTGGTGGTGATTGTGGTGGTGATTGTGGTAGTGGTGGTGATTGTGGTGGTGGTGGTGATTGTGGTGGTGGTGGTGATTGTGGTGGTGATGGTGATTGTGGTAGTGGTGATGATTGTGGTGGTGGTGGTGGTGGTGGTGGTGGTGATTGTGGTGGTGGTGGTGATTGTGGTGGTGGTGGTGATTGTGGTGGTGGTGGTGATTGTGGTGGTGATTGGAGTGGTGGTGGTGATTGGAGTGGTGGTGGTGATTGTGGTGGTGGTGATGATTGTGGTGGTGATTGTGGTAGTGGTGGTGATTGTGGTGGTGGTGGTGATTGTGGTGGTGGTGGTGATTGTGGTGGTGGTGGTGATTGTGGTGGTGGTGTTGTGGTGGTGGTGGTGATTGTGGTAGTGGTGGTGATTGTGGTGGTGGTGGTGATTGTGGTGGTGGTGGTGATTGTGGTGGTGGTGGTGTTGTGGTGTTGGTGTGGTGATTGTGGTGGTGGTGGTTTGATTGTGGTGGTGGTGGTGATTGTGGTAGTGGTGGTGATGGTGATTGTGGTAGTGGTGGTGATTGTGGTGGTGGTGGTGATTGTGGTGGTGGTGGTGATTGTGGTGGTGATGGTGATGGTGATTGTGGTAGTGGTGGTGATGGTGATTGTGGTAGTGGTGGTGATTGTGGTGGTGCTAATACACTTACTACCCTCAACTTTTCTTCTCAAACAACATTATTCGCTTCTCTTTAAAGGTACTATTGGAATTCATTGCTGACTTTTTTCTTTAACCCTTTCCTCTCCAATCAGTGTCTCTTGCGTTCACGTAAGAACATAAGAAAATAAGGAAGCTACAAGAGGCCGTGAGACCTACACGAGGTAGTTCCTGTTACAAAACACTACCTACATCCACCTTTCATTCCCATCCATGAATTTATCTAGCCTCCTTTTAAAGCTCACGAATGACTCCGCACTAACTAACTAACTACCTGTCTACTGAGTCCATTCCAATCATTTACCACCCTATTTGTGAACCATTTTTCTCTATTTCTTTTTTAAATCTACGCTTTTCCAGCTTGAATCACGTTATCTATTTTCTTTTTTATTTCTCACTTCGGGTTATTTATTTACACAACAAAATTTTACGTGAAGAGGTGGCAAAAATTTTATGCATTTATGTTCTCAAATCTCGCTGCTGGTGAAAGCTAATGGAACTCTTTTGAATTTTGAAGCGATTTGTGAAAGCTTTAACAACTATATTTTTGTTTTTGATGATGTAATGACATGAAACTTGATCAAATGTATTGCGTGTTAGCCTTGACAATTTATGAAGTTAATGCATTCGTGTATTTATATCTCTATTGCTTATTATTAGTATTGAATGAGCAGGAGTGACATTTCTTGCCCTTTGATATTTAACAGCCTTTTAAATCCGAACACATTTTTTATACTTATTACCTCCGCCAACGAAGTTGGAGGGGTTATGTTTTCACCCCGATCTGTCTGTCTGTCTGTCTGTCTGTTTGTTAGTGTACAGGATTTCTCGAAAAGTTACGAATAGATCTGGACAAAACTCGGTATACCAAGTTTTTATGGTATAAGGAAGAACTCATTTAATTTTGGATGAAATCTATTGAAAACTGTTGCCATGGCAACCAATTGATGAAATATTCAGCCGGAGGTATGCGCTCATACTGAGTGCATATATATATATATATATATATATATATATATATATATATATATATATATATATATACTAGCCGCAAAGCCGCCCTCCGGGCGGACTTTTTGGCTAGCTCCTGCGGAGGGCTATTGGTGGGCCTTCGGCCCACCAAACACAGACTCTCCAGATAGCCCCTTCTAGCTTTCCTGAAATCATGGATGTAAAAATGTATTTTTTAACGCCAACCCATTCACATCACCCCAAACCCATTCACTCACTCATTACCCATCACCCCCCACCCATTCACTCACCCATTACCCATCACCCCCCACCCATTCACTCACCCATTACCCATCACCACAAAACCCATTCACTCACCCATCACCCCACACCCATTCACTCCACATACTCCACTCCATTCACACCACTCCAGATAGACCCATTACCCACCACCTCTGCCCACCAAACACAGACTCTCCAGATAGCCCCTTCTAACTTTCCTGAAATGTATGTATTCCCCCACCCATTCACCCACCCATTAACCCATCCCCCCCCACTCATTCACTCACCATTAACCCAAAAACCACACACCCATTCACTCACCCATTACCCATCACCCCCACCTTTCCCTCACCCATCACCCATCACCCCCCCCCCATTCACTCACCCACTCACTATTATTATATGTCTTTCTTATTCTTATCTATATTAATAAAAGCGAAAGTGTGTGTGTGTGTGTGTGGTATAGGTTCCGCCCCCCGTGGCGCAAACACCTCATATGGCACATTTTTGGAATCAGGTTGACCAGGGGAAGGTCATAAGCCCACTTATGAGATGATCCGATAAACTTTTTTTTTTTTTTTTTTTTTAGCAGCCTATTAGCGAGAATTGTGAAAACAAAAGTAGGTTGCGAAAATTGAGGAAGCCTTGATGTGGGGTGATGGGTAATAGGTGAGTGAATGGGTGGGGTGATGGGTAATGGGTGTGGGGGAGGGGTGAGTGAAGGGGTGGGGGGTGATGGGTTGGGGGTGATGGGTGATGGGTGAGGGAATAGGTGGGGGGTGATGGGTAATCTATAATAATATAAGCAAAAGTGTGTCTCTGTCTGTCTGTGTTGTGTGTGTGTGTGTGGGGTGTGGGGTGTGTGTGTGTGTGGTATAGGTTCCGCCCCCCGTGGCGCAATCAACTCATATTGCACATTTTTGGAACCGGGTTTGACCAGAGGAAGGTTTTAAGCCCAATTATGAGATGATCCGTCTTTTTTTTTTTTTTTTTTTTTTTTAGCAGCCTATTAGCGTAATTGTGAAAAAAAGTGGGTTGCGAAAATTTTGAGGAAACCTTGATGTAGGGTGATGGGTAATGGGTGAGTGAATGGGTGGGGTATGGGTAATGGGTGTGGGGTGATGGGTGAGTGAATGGGTGGGGGGTGATGGGTGATGGGTGAGGGAATAGGTGGGGGTAAATGGGTAATTTGGGTAAAATATAAGCGAAAGTGTGTCTGTCTGTGGTGTGTGTGTGTGTGTGTGTCTGGTATAGGTTCCGCCCCCCGTGGGGGCAATCACCTCATATGGCACATTTTTGGAACCGGGTTGACCAGGGGAAGGTTTTAAGCCCAATTATGAGATGATCCGATCACTTTTTTTTTCTTTTTTTTTAGAAAGCCTATTAGCGATAATTGTGAGAAAAAAAAGGGGGTTGCGAGAATTGAGGAAACCTTGATGTAGGGTGATGGGTAATGGGTGGTGAATGGGTGGGGTGATGAGTAATGGGTGTGGGGTGATGGGTAATGGGTGTGGGTGATGGGTGAGTGAATGGGTGGGGGGTGATGGGTGATGGGTGAGGAATAGGTGGGGGGTGATGGGTAATGGGTGAGTGAATGGGTGTGTGGTGATGGGTAATGGGTGAGTGAATGGGTGGGGGGTGAGGGGTAATGGGTGAGTGAATGGGTGGGGGGTGATGGGTAATGGGTGAGTGAATGGGTGGGGGGAATACATACATTTCTACATCCATGATTTCAGGAAAGTTAGAAGGGGCTATCTGGAGAGTCCGTGTTTGGTGGGCCGAAGGCCCACCAAACACAGGTGGTGGGCCGAAGGCCCACCACCAATAGCCCTCCGCAGGAGCTAGCCAAAAAGTCCGCCCGGAGGGCGGCTTTGCGGCTAGTATATTAAAAAAAGCGAAAGTGTGTCTGTCTGTCTGTGTGTGTGTGTGTGTGTTGTATAGGTTCCGCCCCCCGTGGCGCAAACACCTCATATGGCACATTTTTGGAATCGGGTTGACCAGGGAAGGTCATAAGCCCACTTATGAGATGATCCGATCATTTTTTTTTTTTTTTTTTTTTTTTAGCAGCCTATTAGCGAGAATTGTGAAAACAAAAGTAGGTTGCGAGAATTGAGGAAGCCTTGATGTAGGGTGATGGGTAATGGGTGAGTGAATGGGTGGGGTGATGGGTAATGGGTGAGTGAATGGGTGGGGGTGATGGGTGATGGTGAGGGAATAGGTGGGGGGTGATGGGTAATCTATAATAATATAAGCAAAAGTGTGTCTCTCTGTCTGTCTGTGTGTGTGTGTGTGTGTGTGTGTGTGTGTGTGTGTGTCTGGTATAGGTTCCGCCCCCCGTGGCGCAATCAATCATATGGCACATTTTGGAACCGGTTGACCAGGGGAAGGTTTTAAGCCCAATTATGAGATGATCCGATCTTTTTTTTTTTTTTTTTTTTTTTTTTAGCAGCCTATTAGCGATAATTGTGGAAAAAAAAGTGGGTTGCGAGAATTGAGAAACCTTGATGTAGGGTGATGGGTAATGGGTGAGTGAATGGGTGGGTGATGGGTAATGGGTGTGGGGTGATGGGTGAGTGAATGGGTGGGGGGTGATGGGTGATGGGTGAGGGAAAAGGTGGGGGGTGATGGGTAATCTATCTATATTAATAAAAGCGAAAATGTGTCTGTCTGTGTGTGTGTGTGTGTGGTATAGGTTCCGCCCCCGTGGCGCAAACACCTCATATGGCACATTTTTGGAATCAGGTTGACCAGGGGAAGGTCATAAGCCCACTTATGAGATGATCCGATCACTTTTTTTTTTTTTTTTTTAGCAGCCTATTAGCGAGAATTGTGAAAACAAAAGTAGGTTGCGAGAATTGAGGAAGCCTTGATGTAGGGTGATGGGTAATAGGTGAGTGAATGGGTGGGGTGATGGGTAATGGGTGTGGGGTGATGGGTGAGTGAATGGGTGGGGGGTGATGGGTTGGGGGTGATGGGTGATGGGTGAGGGAATAGGTGGGGGGTGATGGGTAATCTATAATAATATAAGCAAAAGTGTGTCTCTCTGTCTGTCTGTCTGTGTGTGTGTGTGTGTGTGTGTGTGTGTGTGGTATAGGTTCCGCCCCCCGTGGCGCAAACACCTCATATGGCACATTTTTGGAATCAGGTTGACCAGGGGAAGGTCATAAGCCCACTTATGAGATGATCCGATCACTTTTTTTTTCTTCTTTTTTTTAGCAGCCTATTAGCGATAATTGTGAAAAAAAGTGGGTTGCGAGAATTGAGGAAACCTTGATGTAGGGTGATGGGTAATGGGTGAGTGAATGGGTGGGGTGATGGGTAATGGGTGGTGGGGTGATGGGTGATTTGAATGGGTGATGGGTGAGGAATAGGTGGGGGGTGATGGTAATGGTAAATATAAGCGAAAGTGTGTCTGTCTGTGTGTGTGTGTGTGTGTGTGTGTGTCTGGTATAGGTTCCGCCCCCCGTGGCGCAATCACCTCATATGGCACATTTTTGGAACCGGGTTGACCAGGGGAAGGTTTTAAGCCCAATTATGAGATGATCCGATCCCTTTTTTTTTTTTTTTTTAGCAGCCTATTAGCGATAATTGTGAAAAAAAAAGTGGGTTGCGAGAATTGAGGAAACCTTGATGTAGGGTGATGGGTAATGGGTGAGTGAATGGGTGGGTGGTGATGGGTAATGGGTGTGGGTGATGGGTAAGGGGTTTGTGGGTGATGGGTGAGTGAATGGGTGGGGGGTGAGTGAATGGGTGGGGGGTGATGGGTTGGGGGTGATGGGTGATGGGTGAGGGAATAGGTGGGGGGTGATGGGTAATGGGTGAGTGAATGGGTTTGTGGTGATGGGTAATGGGTGAGTGAATGGGTGGGGGTGATGGGTAATGGGTGAGTGAATGGGTGGGGGGTGATGGGTAATGGGTGAGTGAATGGGTGGGGGGAATACATACATTTCTACATCCATGATTTCAGGAAAGTTAGAAGGGGCTATCTGGAGAGTCCGTGTTTGGTGGGCCTTCGGCCCACCAAACACAGGTGGTGGGCCAAAGGCCCACCACCAATAGCCCTCCGCAGGAGCTAGCCAAAAAGTCCGCCCGGAGGGCGGCTTTGTGGCTAGTAATAATATAAGCGAAAGTGTGTCTGTCTGTCTGTGTGTGTGTGTGTGGTATAGGTTCCGCCCCCCGTGGCGCAAACACCTCATATGGCACATTTTTGGAATCAGGTTGACCAGGGGAAGGTCATAAGCCCACTTATGAGCTGATCCGATCACTTTTTTTTTCTTTTTTTTTTAGCAGCCTATTAGCGAGAATTGTGAAAAAAAGTGGGTTGCGAGAATTGAGGAAACCTTGATGTAGGGTGATGGGTAATGGTGAGTGAATGGGTGGGGTAATGGGTAATGGGTGATGGGTGACTGAATGGGTGGGGGGTGATGGGTTTGGGGTGATGGTGAGGGGTGAGGGAATAGGTGGGGGTGATGGGTAATGGGTGAGTGAATGGGTGTGTGGTGATGGTAATGTGTGAGTGAATGGGTGGGGGTGATGGGTAATGGGTGAGTGAATGGGTGGGGGGTGATGGGTAATGGGTGAGTGAATGGGTGTGTGGTGATGGGTAATGGTGAGTGAATGGGTGGGGGGTGATGGGTAATGGTGAGTGAATGGGGGGGGGGTTATGGGTGAGTGAATGGGTGGGGGGTGATGGGTAATGGGTGAGTGAATGGGGGGGGTGATGGGTAATGGGTGAGTGAATGGGTGGGGGGAATACATACATTTCTACATCCATGATTTCAGGAAAGTTAGAAGGGGCTATCTCGAGAGTCCATGTTTGGTGGGCCGAAGCCCACCAAACACAGGTGGTGGGCCGAAGGCCCACCAATAGCCCTCCGCAGGAGCTAGCCAAAAAGTCCGCCCGGAGGGCGGCTTTGCGGCTAGTATATATATATATATATATATATATATATATATATATAAGCGAAAGTGGGGTCTGTCTGTGTGTGTGTGTGTGTGTGTGGTATAGGTTCCGCCCCCGTGGCGCAAACACCTCATATGGCACATTTTTGGAATCAGGTTGACCAGGGGAAGGTCATAAGCCCACTTATGAGATGATCCGATCACTTTTTTTTTCTTTCTTTTTTTAGCAGCCTATTAGCGAGAATTGTGAAAACAAAAGTGGGTTGCGAGCCTTGATGTAGGGTGATGGGTAATGGGTGAGTGAATGGGTGGGGGGTGATGGGTAATGGGTGTGGGGTGATGGGTGAGTGAATGGGTGGGGGGTGATGGGTTGGGGGTGATGGGTGATGGGTGAGGGAATAGGTGGGGGGTGATGGGTAATCTATATTAATAAAAGCGAAAGTGTGTTTTGTCTGTGTGTGTGTGTGTGTGGTATAGGTTCCGCCCCCCGTGGCGCAAAAAACCTCATATGGCACATTTTTGGAATCAGGTTGACCAGGGAAGGTCATAAGCCCACTTATGAGATGATCCGATCACTTTTTTTTTTTTTTTTTTTAGCAGCCTATTAGCGAGAATTGTGAAAACAAAAGTAGGTTGCGAGAATTGAGGAATCCTTGATGTAGGGTGAGGGGTAATAGGTGAGTGAATGGGTGGGGTGATGGGTAATGGGTGTGGGGTGAGGGGTGAGTGAAGGGTGGGGGGTGATGGGTGATGGGTGAGGGAATAGGTGGGGGTGATGGGTAATCTATAATAATATAAGCAAAAGTGTGTCTCTCTGTCTGTCTGTGTGTGTGTGTGTGTGTGTGTGGTATAGGTTCCGCCCCCCGTGGCGCAATCAACTCATATTGCACATTTTTGGAACCGGGTTGACCAGAGGAAGGTTTTAAGCCCAATTATGAGATGATCCGATCATTTTTTTTTTTTTTTTTTTTTTTAGCAGCCTATTAGCGATAATTGTGAAAAAAAGTGGGTTGCGAGAATTGAGGAAACCTTGATGTAGGGTGATGGGTAATGGGTGAGTGAATGGGTGGGGTGATGGGTAATGGGTGTGGGTGATGGGTGAGTGAATGGGTGGGGGGTGATGGGTGATGGGTGAGGGAATAGGTGGGGGGTGATGGGTAATGGTAAATATAAGCGAAAGTGTGTCTGTCTGTGTTTTGTGTCTGTGTGTGTGTGTCTGGTATAGGTTCCGCCCCCCGTGGCGCAATCACCTCATATGGCACATTTTTGGAACCGGGTTGACCAGGGGAAGGTTTTAAGCCCAATTATGAGATGATCCGATCACTTTTTTTTTTTTTTTTTTTAGCAGCCTATTAGCGAGAATTGTGAAAAAAAAAGGGGGTTGCGAGAATTGAGGAAACCTTGATGTAGGGTGATGGGTAATGGGTGAGTGAATGGGTGGGGTGATGGGAAATTTGGGTGTGGGGTGATGGGTAATGGGTGTGGGGTGATGGGTGAGTGAATGGGTGGGGGGTGATGGGTGATGGTGAGGGAATAGGTGGGGGGTGATGGGTAATGGGTGAGTGAATGGGTGTGTGGTGATGGGTAATGGGTGAGTGAATGGGTGGGGGGTGATGGGTAATGGGTGAGTGAATGGGTGGGGGGTGATGGGTAATGGGTGAGTGAATGGGTGGGGGGAATACATACATTTCTACATCCATGATTTCAGGAAAGTTAGAAGGGGCTATCTGGAGAGTCCGTGTTTGGTGGGCCGAAGGCCCACCAAACACAGGTGGTGGGGCCGAAGGCCCACCACCAATAGCCCTCCGCAGGAGCTAGCCAAAAAGTCCGCCCGGAGGGCGGCTTTGCGGCTAGTATATTAATAAAAGCGAAAGTGTGTCTGTCTGTCTTTGTGTGTGTGTGTGTGGTATAGGTTCCGCCCCCCGTGGCGCAAACACCTCATATGGCACATTTTTGGAATCGGGTTGACCAGGGGAAGGTCATAAGCCCACTTATGAGATGATCCGATCACTTTTTTTCTTCTTTTTTTTTTTGCAGCCTATTAGCGAGAATTGTGAAAACAAAAGTAGGTTGCGAGAATTGAGGAAGCCTTGATGTAGGGTGATGGGTAATGGGTGAGTGAATGGGTGGGGTGATGGGTAATGGGTGTGGGGTGATGGTTTGAGTGAATGGGTGGGGGTGATGGGTTGGGGGTGATGGGTGATGGGTGAGGGAATAGGTGGGGGGTGATGGGTAATCTATAATAATATGAGCAAAAGTGTGTCTCTCTGTCTGTCTGTGTGTGTGTGTGTGTGTGTGTGTGTGTGTGTGTGTGTGTGTGTCTGGTATAGGTTCCGCCCCCCGTGGCGCAATCAACTCATATGGCACATTTTTGGAACCGGTTGACCAGGGGAAGGTTTTAAGCCCAATTATGAGATGATCCGATCTTTTTTTTTTTTTTTTTTTTTTTAGCAGCCTATTAGCGATAATTGTGGAAAAAAAAGTGGGTTGCGAGAATTGGGTGATGGGTAATGGGTGTGGGGTGATGGGTGAGTGAATGGGTGGGGGGTGATGGTTGGGGGTGAGGGGTAAATGGGTGAGGGAATAGGTGGGGGGTGATGGGTAATCTATCTATATTAATAAAGCGAAAGTGTGTCTGTCTGTGTGTGTGTGTGTGTGGTATAGGTTCCGCCCCCCGTGGCGCAACAAACACCTCATATGGCACATTTTTGGAATCAGGTTGACCAGGGAAAGGTCATAAGCCCACTTATGAGATGATCCGATCACTTTTTTTTTTTTTTTTTTTTAGCAGCCTATTAGCGAGAATTGTGAAAACAAAAGTAGGTTGCGAGAATTGAGGAAGCCTTGATGTAGGGTGATGGGTAATAGGTGAGTGAATGGGTGGGGTGATGGGTAATGGGTGTGGGGTGATGGGTGAGTGAATGGGTTGGGGTGATGGGTGATGGGTGAGGGAATAGGTGGGGGGTGATGGGTAATCTATAATAATAAAAGCAAAAGTGTGTCTCTCTGTCTGTCTGTCTGTCTGTGTGTGTGTGTGTGATGATGGGGTGATGGGATGTGGGGTGATGGGTGATGGGTGAGGGAATAGGTTGGGGGGTGAGGGGTAAGGGTTTAAATATAAGCGAAAGTGTGTCTGTCTGTTCTGTCTGTCTTTGTGTGTGTGTGTGTGTGTGTGTGTGTCTGGTATAGGTTCCGCCCCCCGTGGCGCAATCACCTCATATGGCACATTTTTGGAACCGGGTTGACCAGGGGAAGGTTTTAAGCCCAAAATTATGAGATGATCCGATCACTTTTTTTTTTTTTTAGCAGCCTACTAGCGATAATTGTAAAAAAAAAAGTGGGTTGCGAGAATTGAGGAAACCTTGATGTAGGGTGATGGGTAATGGGTGAGTGAATGGGTGTGGTGAGGGGTAATGGGTGTGGGGTGAAGGGTGAGTGAATGGGTGGGGGGTGATGGGTTGGGGGGTGATGGGTGATGGGTGAGGGAATAGGTGGGGGGTGATGGGTAATGGGTGAGTGAAGGGGTGTGTGGTGATGGGTAATGGGTGAGTGGAATGGGTGGGGGGTGATGGGTAATGGGTGAGTGAATGGGTGGGGGGTGATGGGTAATGGGTGAGTGAATGGGTGGGGGGAATACATACATTTCTACTCCATGATTTCAGGAAAGTTAGAAGGGGCTATCTGGAGAGTCCGTGTTGGGGGGCCGAAGGCCCACCAAACACAGGTGGTGGGCCGAAGGCCCACCACCAATAGCCCTCCGCAGGATCTAGCCAAAAAGTCCGCCCGGAGGGCGGCTTTGCGGCTAGTAATAATATAAGCGAAAGTGTTGTCTGTCTGTCTGTGTGTGTGTGTGGTATAGGTTCCGCCCCCCGTGGCGCAATCACCTCATATGGCACATTTTTGGGAACCGGTTGACCAGGGGAAGGTCATAAGCCCACTTATGAGATGATTCGATCACTTTTTTTTTCTTTTTTTTTTTAGCAGCCTTTTAGCGATAATTGTGAAAAAAAAAGTGGGTTGCGAGAATTGAGGAAACCTTGATGTAGGGTGATGGGTAATGGTGAGTGAATGGGTGGGGTGATGGGTAATGGGTGTGGGGTGAGGGGTGGATGAATGGGTGGGGGTGATGGGTTGATGGTGAGGGAATAGGTGGGGGGTGATGGTAATGGTAAATATAAGCAAAAGTGTGTCTGTCTGTCTGTCTGTCTTTGGTGTGTGTGTGTGTGTGTGTGTGTCTGGTATAGGTTCCGCCCCCCGTGGCGCAATCACCTCATATGGCACATTTTTGGAACCGGGTTTGACCAGGGGAAGGTTTTAAATCCAATTATGAGATGATCCGATCACTTTTTTTTTTTTAGCAGCCTATTAGCGATAATTGGGGAAAAAAAAGTGGGTTGCGAGAATTGAGGAAACCTTGATGTAGGGTGATGGGTAATGGGTGAGTGAATGGGTGTGGTGATGGGTAATGGGTGTGGGGTGAAGGGTGAGTGAATGGGTGGGGGGTGATGGGTTGGGGGTGATGGGTGATGGTGAGGGAATAGGTGGGGGGGTTGGATGGGTAATGGGTGAGTGAATGGGTGTGTGGTGATGGGTAATGGGTGAGTGAATGGGTGGGGGGTGATGGGTAATGGGTGAGTGAATGGGTGGGGGGTGATGGGTAATGGGTGAGTGAATGGGTGGGGGGAATACATACATTTCTACATCCATGATTTCAGGAAAGTTAGAAGGGGGATCATCTTTTGTGAAGAGTTTGTAGCACGACTTGTGGTAGTGACCCTCTGCAGCAACAAGGTCTCTGCTAAGTAAACCAAGGATTCTCTGGTTGAGTTTCCTTGTTGCTGCTCTGCGGATCTTCTCATCTGCTCGTAGCTCAACACACTGGATGAGTGGCTCCCTTGTCTTTGCTGCTTTCATGTACTTGCTTGACTTCTCACAGAAGAGACATACTTTGGCATACACCCTGCTAGTACTAGGGGCATCCCTTGATGCCCTCCTCCTGGGGTCGACGCTTGCTGATTCTATCTTGACACCCTTGGCAAGGATAGAATCCAGTGACTTCTTCATTGTAAAGAGACTACGACATCTACGGTGATAATGTATGTGTGGTATTCCTACTTCTTCAAGGCCCTTGGCTGCTTCCAGGACTGGATCATGCTGCCTGATCTCTGCAGCCCTGAGCAATGTGTTCCAGGAGTCCAAATCCTGTGGTGACACCAGAGCATCGCTGTCATCATCAGAGCAGTGGATGATACAGTCGATCCGTGCTCTCTTCCTCGCTGATGGTTGCATCATGCCGTCAGACAGTCAGCACACACCTGCAAAAAAAATATCACCATTAAACATTACATGAACAAACAAACAAACACATTTACATGGAAACCTCGATATGTTTGCTCCTTCCAATAATAAATTATCCCCAAAATATCACAAAAAATCACCAAATATGAAATAAGCCCCTAAATATGGGGAAACTTGAAATATACATCGGAATAACTCTTGTAGAGAATCAAATTAACTACAAGAGCTGTTAGAATATATTTTTCAATTTCTCCCATATTTAGGGATTTATTCCAGATTTATGGGAAAATACCCAAAATTATTTTTTTTTAGGGTAAATCCCAAAATATGAGGAAATTTGAAAAATACCTAGGAACAACTCTGGTAGAGAATCAAATTCTACATAGGTGTCCAAAGTTTCGCAACGATCGTGTGATTGATTTTAAAGAAAATGAGGAAAACCCCGAGCGTCACGCTGAAAATCTTTTTTTATGGGTAGCACCCCCATTGCATCAAAAAATCAGACTAAGCTACCAGTGCGGGAAGGCTATCATATCTTAATGTATTTACAGTCACTCTATAAACATTTTAGTACCATTCGTGTTTAGTCACCCCAGGTGGTACCGATATCTGGCCTGGCTCATGGACTATATCTGGAGAGTCCGTGTTTGGTGGGCCGAAGGCCCACCACCAATAGCCCTCCGCAGGAGCTAGCCAAAAAGTCCGCCCGGAGGGCGGCTTTGCGGCTAGTGGTAAATATAAGCGAAAGTGTGTCTGTCTGTCTGTCTGTCTGTCTGTGTGTGTGTGTGTGTGTGTGTTTGTGTGTCTGGTATAGGTTCCGTCCCCCGTGGCGCAATCACCTCATATGGCACATTTTTGAAACCGGGTTGACCAGGGGAAGGTTTTAAGCCGAATTATGAGATGATCCGATCACTTTTTTTTTTTCTTTTTTTTAGCAGCCTATTAGCGATAATTGTGAAAAAAAAAAGTGGGTTGCCAGAATTGAGGAAACCTTGATGTAGGGTGATGGGTAATGGGTGAGTGAATGGGTGGGGTGATGGGTAATGGGTGTGGGGTGATGGGTGAGTGAATGGGTGGGGGGTGATGGGTTGGGGGTGATGGGTGATGGGTGAGGGAATAGGTGGGGGGTGATGGGTAATCTATAATAATATAAGCGAAAGTGTGTCTGTCTGTGTGTGTGTGTGTGTGTGTGTGTGTGTGTGTGTGTGTGTGTGTGTGTGTGTGTGTGTGTGTGTGGTATAGGTTCCGCCCCCCGTGGCGCAAACACCACATATGGCACATTTTTGGAATCAGGTTGACCAGGGGAAGGTCATAAGCCCACTTATGAGATGATCCGATCACTTTTTTTTTTTTTTTTTTTTTTTTTTAGCAGCCTATTAGCGAGAATTGTGAAAACAAAAGTGGGTTGCGAGAATTGAGGAAGCCTTGATGTAGGGTGATGGGTAATGGGTGAGTGAATGGGTGGGGGGTGATGGGTAATGGGTGTGGGGTGATGGGTGAGTGAATGGGTGGGAGGTGATGGGTTGGGGGTGATGGGTGATGGGTGAGGGAATAGGTGGGGCGTGATGGGTAATGGTAAATATAAGCGAAAGTGTGTCTGTCTGTCTGTCTGTCTGTCTGTGTGTGTGTGTGTGTGTGTGTGTGTCTGGTATAGGTTCCGTCCCCGTGGCGCAATCACCTCATATGGCACATTTTTGGAACCGGGTTGACCAGGGAAGGTTTTAAGCCGAGTATGAGATGATCGATCATTTTTTTTTTCTTTCTTTTTTAGCAGCCTATTAGCGATAATTGTGAAAAAAAAAGTGGGTTGCCAGAATTGAGAAAACCTTGATGTAGGGTGATGGGTAATGGGTGAGTGAATGGGTGGGGTGATGGGTAATGGGTTGGGGGTGATGGGTGAGTGAATGGGTGGGGGGTGATGGGTTGGGGGTGATGGGTGATGGGTGAGGGAATAGGTGGGGGGTGATGGGTAATGGTAAATATAAGCGAAAGTGTGTCTGTCTGTCTGTCTGTCTGTCTGTGTGTGTGTGTTGTGTGTGTGTGTGTCTGGTATAGGTTCCGCCCCCCGTGGCGCAATCACCTCATATGGCACATTTTTGGAACCGGGTTGACCAGGGGAAGGTTTTAAGCCCAAATATGAGATGATCCGATCACTTTTCTTCTTCTTCTTTTTTGCCGCCTATTAGCGATAATTGTGAAAAAAAAGTGGGTTGCGAGAATTGAAGAAACCTTGATGTAGGGTGATGGGTTATGGGTGAGTGAATGGGTGGGGTGATGGGTAATGGGTGTGGGGTGATGGGTGAGTGAATGGGTGGGGGTGATGGGTTGGGGGTGATGGTGATGGGTGAGGGAATAGGTGGGGGGTGATGGGTAATGGGTGAGTGAATGGGTGTGTGGTGATGGGTAATGGGTGAGTGAATGGGTGGGGGGGTGATGGGTAATGGGTGAGGTGAATGGGTGGGGGGTGATGGGTAATGGGTGAGTGAATGGGTGGGGGGAATACATACATTTCTACATCCATGATTTCAGGAAAGTTAGAAGGGGCTATCTGGAGAGTCCGTGTTTGGTGGGCCTTCGGCCCACCACCAATAGCCCTCCGCAGGAGCTAGCCAAAAAGTCAGCCCGAAGGGGCGGCTTTGCGGCTAGTATATATATATATATATATATATATATATATATATATATATTATATATATATATATATATATATATATATATGATGAAATATTTGGGCGGAGGTATGCGCTCTACTGAGTGCCCCCCCCCCCCCCCCCCCCTAGTTTTACTGATGCAATGATCTCATTTATATTAATATTGACACTGTGTTGAGGAGAGTTTGTGACGAGCGAGAGCCTTATTAACCCCTTCACGCCCAGATTTTTCCTTGGCTATATAAAATCGTCCGTTGTTAGCCATAATATTACGAAAAGTCACTATATATTTATCAATAATAGTTTGTAATGGTGTTTCTAGTAGTAATTAGTACATAATAGTCATAATTATCATATCATCAAATAATACCACGAAGCGTAAATACAACACCGTGTAGCTTATATTTAGGTTATGTATTTGAAGATTAGGGAGTGGCAACTAAGCTGGATTTTTGTTGCATCTTTTGTTATGCTCGTGGCCAGTCCTTTGTGATGTAAACAAAGTATGTAAGGGAAGTAATAGAACATAAACACATTAAGAACAGGGAACATAAATAGAAAATAAGAAAGAACTAGAAAAAAGAAAGGGAAGAGGTGGATGAGGAATAGTAGCATAGGGAGGGCAGATAGGGATAGTTTTATTTGTAAAGACAATAGCAGTAATGAAATGACAACAGCTGCAGCAACAATAGCGGCGCCAGCAGCATTAATAATAATAATTATTATATGCGAAAAAATATTAATTATAGATGCTGGCAATGGCATGCACGTTCCTTTGGCGAAGAGTATTACACAATATCCTTAATGCATATGGACGTATGATGAATACAAGCACGTGAATGATGAAATGATTTATATTCAGACGCCTGCAAGTCCGAAATATACGTGTATTCACTAGTATTTCGAAAGAATTGATATATTTTGATCTCTCAGTCCATGGCTTGTCTATCATAATAACACACAGCGGCATTCATTGGGAGAGAAAAAAATACTAACCCCTTCACGCCCAGATCTTTCCTTTGCTATAAAAAATCGTCTGTTATTAACCATAGAACTACGAAAAAGTTAACAAAATAAACCAAATTAGCTAATGGACAAGGATACTAAACAGGTCATAACTATAAAAACATTGCTTATATTCATTAAAAATCATCTAATGGTGGTAAAATTACAATGGAAATTACGTTCTGGGCCTCACGGGGTAAAGAAAATATAAAATCAACCATATCGGATTTTGCTTCTATACTATAGTCAGTATGTCATTATATTATAGTAGTTGGTATGTCATTATTTATATTTTTCAATTATTTTCACTACATTGTCTCTACGTTCTACAAGGTCTTCCAGCGGGCGACGTTATTGAATTTCCAATCTTGTAAACCTTTGTCATGTTTCCGCATATTCTTTTCGATTCTCTGGGATAATGGACAATGTCATTTCGGTGGGTTTGGATTGAATGAATTTTGTGTTTTTTGGATTTTGTGAATTTTGTGTTCGTACGTCGACCTACTTTCCCGGGACTGTAGAAGGAAGAGGAAGAGGGAGAAGGTAAAGATGGAAGTAGAGAAGGAGGAGGAAGAAGAGGTGGAGGGAGAAGGTAAAGATGGAGGTAAAAGAAGAGCAGAATGTTTTCTTACTTATCTCAAGATACGATTTCCTCCTGCCATCTTTCATATTAGGGTCCATCAAAGACCCACTACCGATCCTCTTCCCTTCTTCTGTTTGTCTATAGGAGGAGGAAGAAGAGGAGGAGGAGGAGGAGGAGGAGGAGGAGGAGGAGGAGGAGGAGGAAGAGGAAGAGGAAGAGGAAGAGGAGGAGGAGGATAGCAAAATATGGCAAGGAGTGAAACGATGAGGAGGAGGAGGAAGGGATGGCGATGATAATGTTAGCAAAGTTATGTGTATGTATGCGTGATCAGAAAGAAGAGAGAGAGAGAGAGAGAGAGAGAGAGAGAGAGAGAGAGAGAGAGAGAGAGAGAGAGAGAGAGAGAGAGAGAGAGAGAGAGAAAATCAACATAACCATCACTCAAACTCTATACTTCGCTAGATATGTCAGTTCCACTACTATTATTTATTTCTTTGCCAGGTGAGTGTGTGTATGTATGTGCGTGCGTGCGTGCGTGCGTGCGTGCGTGCGTGCGTGCGTGCGTGCGTGCGTGCGTGCGAGAAAGAGAGAGAGAAAAAATCCTTCCTTGATAGTTATATGAAAGTTTTCCTTCATATTTCCTATTATAACGATTACTATTACCCCTCAGCGTGTAATCATGCATATATATTGCCTTATCATTGATTACTATTGATTACTCATTCACGCAAATCTTTTCGATTTGAATTGAATTGTGATTTGAAGTTTCATTAGGACTTAGGATGACTTATTTACATGACTAGTTTATATTTGTTTGTGTGTGTGTGTGTGTTTTGAGTGTGTGTATGTTAGTGTGTGTGTGTGTGTGTGTGTGTGTATGTTAGTGCGTGCGTGCGTGCGTGCGTGCGTGCGTGCGTGCGTGCGTGCGTGCGTGCGTGCGTGCGTGCGTGCGTGCGTGCGTGCGTGCGTGCGTGCGTGTAATTCACCAATAGCATGATCACGCGCTGGACACGCTACTCCAGTGGTTGCCATCCCGAAGAGACCTTAGAGTTCATAGAGACCGATCTTTGGGAAAAAAACCAGACCTATACAGTGACAATACAGCATACACACCCCATCCCCTTGCTGAAGGAGAACTAACTACTTGCCCCGTCAGCGAAACATATTAGGGGCTTGATCGGGGTTTGAACTCGCGTCTGGCCGAACCTCGAGTAGGCTAGCCGGTCACTTCGCCCTCTGGCACTTTTAATTTTTTTATTTCTTATATACTTTATTGTTGTATTATTATAAGTTTTACAGTCAGCTTACAGGAGCTTCAGCTGGACTACTGATAACTATTTTTGACTTTACATGTGTAGATTATTCCTAGCTTGACATACATACATGGGTTACTATTCTAATTTTATATCTATCTATTCCACTACTAATTGAACTTATATATACTTGTACAACATTGTGTTACTATTCTATTTCACGCTCGTTGGTAAATGCCTTTGTATCTCCGTCGGGCGTTATGTGGGGCGCCAGTCATTGCAAACCCCACTTCGAGGTGATCAGGGTGAATGAATAGGGAGAAGACGTGAATGGAATGTCAAGGAACAGAGATAATAAAATGAGGGTGAACATAAGAAGAATATAACATAAGAAAATAAGGAAGCTACAAGAGGTGAGTTAAAA
>JACEEZ010022253.1:45000-52500 GCA_016584305.1 Chionoecetes opilio
TTTGGCATATTCAGTCACTTTTCGTAATTCAATGGCTAACAACAGACGATTTTATATAGCAAAGGAAAATATCTGGGTCTCAAGGGGTTAAGGAGAGTTTGGAACGAACGAGAGCCTTATTAACCTCCTGTCGTGGTTTAGTAATAATTTTACTGGTAATAAGTTCCAATAATAGTGATTATAATACATGGACTTACGGAACTTTCGCGGTTCCTGGACTTTTGGGGTTCCCGGACCGGGCTAACCCCCTTAAAGTCCGGAAAATGGAGAGTCGAGAGTGTACTAAATGAGGATCTGTAGCTATGGGTGTACGAATCTTGCTTTGAAGTTATATTTTTTGCTCTACCAAATGCTGTTTTTTTTTATCTGTTTTTTTCGATGTTAGTAAGGTTGGGTGAGCTTCACAGTGTACAAGTTACTCGGGGAGGATAGTTCTGTTGTTTAATGATGTTAGAGAGAGAGAGAGAGAGAGAGAGAGAGAGAGAGAGAGAGAGAGAGAGAGAGAGAGAGAGAGAGAGAGAGAGAGAGAGAGAGAGAGAGAGAGAGAGAGAGAGAGTAGATAGGACAGACTGAGACAGAGAGAGAGGCAAATAGTAGATAGGACAGACAGACAGACAGCCAGAGGTATCCCAAGAACAATACCTTAAGCCAGTACAATAGCCAGTAAGGCCTTTGTGGTACCGCACCTTATGTAACTGTGTGATTAGGTTAAAGTTAGAGTGGAGGAACAATTGCGGAGGCTGTAACAGTGAAAGCCGATGAGGGTAAAGGGGAGGGAAGAGGACTGGACGGCATCCTCTCCTAGCCCCATTGCTGAATACACGTAGTAGTTGTAGTACGTACCAACAGCAGCAGCAGTGTTCATGGAATAGTAGTAGTAGTAGACAGGACCACTTAGAAATGTATGTGTTATTATTCAATTGTCTTTGCTAGATTGATTTTATTTACTACCGTTTGTTTCTTTTCGTAAACTGAAAAGAAATTGGCGTGTAATCGAAGCCTAACCGTGTCCTAAAAATGCAAACAAATAGCAGACATGTTTCATTCCAGTTGAAGCTAAATAATTTCCACATATTGCTACTTTATCGAAAAAGCTGGTTATTGGAATGTGGATACACGAAATAGAGCAGCGTGTTCTGAAGTTAGTCAATGAGTTGTTTGCATGAAAACTATGATCTCTTTTGCCAGCAGACAACATGAATTTGCACTGAATCATGTTTTACCACATTTTTCATTCAAAGTACCTCATTTCTCAAACAAGCAGTAGTGGGGGGGGGGGGGGGTATAAATGAAAGAATGACACAAACAAACTTGTGCATAAATGAAAAAGAATGACAAAAATAACGTATGTAGAAATTCAATACAATGCTAAACGTATAGGAGTCATTAATAACTAAAACATCTGCAATCTGCTAAAACAAAGCCTAAGAGAGGGAATGCAAACCTTCAATAATCATACTGTTAATACACACACTTTTTTCGTTCACATTCGCACCTCTAAAAGTGTAAGTATTCATAAAGTAAAAGTGCATTAATAAAGCAAATTTTCCTTTTCCCATCGTGTGTGACAAACTTTTGCATCAATATACTACTTACTTACTTATACTTACTTATACTTATACTTATTTATACCTACTTATAGTTACTTATACTTACTTATACTTATACGTACTTTTATCAACAATTAATTATACATAGAAGACACACATGTGCTTTGATATTTTCTTCCCCTTTTATATGTTTATTCGTATTTCTGCTCTCCTCCTCCTCCTCCTCCTCCTCCTCCTCCTCCTCCTCCTCCTCTTATCTCTTGTTCTCGTCCTTCTCGTCATCCTCCTCCTCCTCCTCCTACTCCACCGTTTCTTTTTATACTCATTTTTCCATTATTTTCTCTCTCGTCTTGATCTGCTCCCCTTCCGCTTATTCTTTGTCTTCATCCTCTTGGTCGTTGTTCTTTTTCATCTTTTCCTTTTTTTGTTTCTTTTACTTCTTTTTCTTTTCTTGGGTTTTTCTGATTCTTATGTGTTCTTGTTTTTGTTTATGTTCTTGTTTTTTTTCTTATTATAATGAATAATAATTCTTTTTTTTTATCTCATCATTATCATCATCATCACCATCATCATTACTATTATTTCTATTATCAATATTCTTCTTCTTCTTCTTCTTCTTCTTATTATTATTATTATTAATGTCATCATTATTATCACATAATTTCTATCTCATTATTATTGTTATTGCTATTTTTATCATTTTTTTTATTATGTATATTATTATTACTATTTTGTTATTGTAATCATCATTATAATCATTATCATTATTGTTGCTATTCATTATTCTATTCGTTTTTTGTCCTTTTCTTCCTCCTCAACTTCTCTCTACATCCTCCTCCTTATCCTAAAGTTTATCTGTACCGTCCTCCTCCTCCTCCTCCTCCTCCTCCTCCTCCTCCTCCTCCTCCTCCTCCTCCTCCTCCTCCACTGTTTCCTCTGCCTTTCTTCTAGCGGAGTAAGGAGCACCGTCTTGAAAACATAAAATATTCCAGTATTTTCAGCCAGTCACCAGATTTTCCTTAAATTTATCGTTGCTCCACAGACTGTTAGTGAATAGGAAGCGGAGATGTGCATATAAGACGTTTTATAAATCTCTGGCTTGGGTACATTTCAGTGTTTCTACAACGGTGAGCCGCGGGCTGTCACCGGGGAGGAATAAATTTCAGGGAGGACGTCGGAGTGTAGTGGCGGAGGGAGCACTGAACTGTCTTTACCCATGTCACTGTAAATTTATTCGTAAACCTTGGATGCGCGGCTCTCACGTGTGTGCTTTTCCGTTGCACTCTTTTCTTTGTATGCATTTTAGTAATATAAAAGAGACTATGATAGATTGTTATTAGTTATAGTCCTTCATAGTGGTTTTTTTTCTCTCCCTTTCTCGTGTGTGTTTTCCTGTTGCATTCATTTTTTTTATTCATGGTAGGGATAATAGAAACGATGATAGATTGCTATTACTTATAAACCTTCATATTTTTTTTTTATTTGACTACCGCGACGTGAAATATACGAGTTATAATTCACATTATAATGCACAAAAATAGAAAACATGCCATTATCTTCCCTTGTCATATCGTACACAACATATCTCGGTTTTTTAATGCGTCACAAACATGCTCATTGATATTCGAGTTGTAATTCACATTCTAATACACAAAAATATATAAAAACTACATTATCTTCCCTTGTCATGTCGTACCCAACATCTCTCGGTCTTGAATGCGTCACAAACATGTCCATTGAGGGATAATGTGACCCAAGAAAACTGCTAGTGTTGCAAGGGCCGCGGGGGTTACGAGTCGTGGGTCAATAAGGCGCCTTGGTAGTCTCAACACACCAATGCACATTACCGGTACCCTCGCCTTGGTTTTCCGCTCCCCCGCTGCTTCACTCTCTCGCTCCTTTGTTTGTGATGTTTTTTTCCTTATGGTTCAGGTGGGATTGTTCTTTCTCGCAGCTGTGCCATCTTTGTAATGCAATCGCGCTTTTCCTTTCGGGTGTAATTTCATTTTATATCCCGGTTATATTTCTCTCTCTGTCTATGTCTCTCTGTGTCTGACTCTCTGTCTGTCTGTGTGGATGTGTATCTGTCTGTCTGTCTGTCTGTCTGTGTGGGTGTGTATCTGTCTGTCTGTCTGTCTGTCTGTCTGTCTGTCTGTGTCTGTCTGTCTGTCTCTTTTTCTCTCTATCACACACACACACACACACACACACACACACACACACACACACACACACACACACACACACACACACACACACACACACACACACACACACACACACACACACGCACGCACGCACGCACGCACGCACGCACGCACGCACGCACGCACGCACGCACGCACGCACGCACGCACGCACGCACGCACGCACGCACGCACGCACGCACGCACGCACGCACGCACGCACGCACGCACGCACGCACGCACGCACGCACGCACGCACATGCACACACACACAAAATAGATAAACAAAGGAAAGAACAAACGATTCACGGACAGATATGTTTTTCCATTTATTAATACAAACATTTTTATATTCTTTATGTGCTCTCATGCTGTTTTATGATATTTTCCGTAGAAGCCTCATGCTGTGCTATAGCATTACACAAGTCCTTTTGAGAGAGAGAGAGAGAGAGAGAGAGAGAGAGAGAGAGAGAGAGAGAGAGAGAGAGAGAGAGAGAGAGAGAGAGAGAGAGAGAGAGAGAGAGAGAGAGAGAGAGAGAGAGAGAGTATATGTTAGTAAAGGTAGAAATGCTTGAAAGTAGAAGTCAGGCATTGATAGTAGTAGTATTAAGTAGTGTTGTCATTACTAATGCTACATAATACTAATATACTAATCCTAATACTAATATACTAATACTAATACTAATATACTAATACTAATACTAATATACTAATACTAATACTGATATACTAATACTAATACTGATATACTAATACTAATACTGATATACTAATACTAATACTGATATACTAATACTAATACTAATATACTAATACTAATACTAATATACTAATACTAATACTGATATACTAATACTAATACTAATACTGATCATTGCATTGAAGTAATGATTAATCTAGCAATGCCTATCTTATTTTTATCTCTTGTAGTAAGTTTTGTCTAATTTGTGATTTTAAAGAAATATCTGGAAGCATCATGTCATTGTGAATTGGCTGAAATAGGAACTTTTATTCATTGTAACTGAAAATTGACTCCAGATTCGTGTCCAGTATGCCTGAAAATTGACTCCAGATTCGTGTCCAGTATGCCTGAAAATTGACTCCAGATTCGTGTCCAGTATGCCTGAAAATTGACTCCAGATTCCTGTCCAGTATGCCTGAAAACTGCTATGAAGTATTTTTCAAACAAATCTATTTTACGAGTTTTTTTCAAAACTTTGCAAGGGGAATGCCTTGATTATTTTTAAATAACGTTTTTCGCAATAATAAAAAACTATGGCAGATACGTGCAAGAGGTATAGAAAAGAATATATGAAGTAGATCAAGGGCTATCATTTGGCGTTAAGCAAAAAAATATTGATAGGTAAATAAGCAGAGAAATAGCATATTCGTACATTTATACAAAATATCAATTTTCTCTACATCCATGAGGTGTTTTGACAATCCGATTACTGCATCATGTAGAACACGTCAAGATGAACCTTTGTTACTTCGATAAATTTTCTTCTACGACTCATACTAGTTTTGCGGCAAAATAACAAAATCATTGATCGTCGACAATTTTGGAATATTTTCAGGAGCCAAAAATCCCAAATATTTTTTCACTAGATAAGTGGAAATGACGGGGATACAATTGTAGATCCATCCATTTACAATAACTTTTGATGGGTAAGAGTTGGTGTGTGACGCAAGCACGTCAGACACCACACACACCACCACACCCCACACCCACAACACCCACACCACACCCACCCACCACCACCACCACCCACCCCCACCACCACCCACCCACCCCCACCCACCCACCCCACCCACCCACCACCACCCACCCACCCACCCCAACCCACCACCCCACCCACCCACCCACCACCCACCCACCCATATCTTCGTGAGATGTATGTTATTGGTACATATGCATTATAGATGTTTATGAAGATTATGTATAGCGTGTATGTAATTACCGTATTTTTAACCTATGCATTCTTATTCACACACTATTATTTTTCTTCTTCCAGACTGTTAAAGGATCGTCAAGTAAAGAAGACACACGTGAAAAACCGACGAAGATGACTATGAACTTATATATAAAGTAATAACGAACACAAAAATAGGATTGTGAAGTGACTGCTGGTACGAAAATTGAACTGAATTGAACTAAAAAAACAAAACAAAGAAAGGAGTTGTTAGAACAGATATACGTGACAATTGACGATGTTAACGGTGAAAAAAAACATAAAAAACGACTATCATAACAAACATTAAACAGGATTGTGCTGAGACTGCTTGAACAAAAACTGAATAAAAAAAAAAAAAAAGTTTGAACAGAAGTAACTCCCTCTCTGACTCTGTTGAAATACGAAAACTAAATAAAAAAAGGAGGAATTAGAACATAAGTAACTCCCTGACTACGTTTTCTGTTTACCTTTCTCCCTTTGCTGCTGACTAAAACGAGTGCACTTGACCCTAAATGATCTGAAACAAAAGAGTAAATAGATACAGCAGAAGTGGGCGATCCCCATGAGTGACTTTGTGTTGCTATAAAAGGTCGTTGCCCGCAAAAAGGACGAGACATGGCTATCAACGTTGTTTTTCCTCTGCTCATCCCGCTCGAGGAGGACGTTTATAATGGTAAGTATGTAATGTATTCTCTCTCTCTCTCATTTTTTTTTTCTCTCTCTCTCTCTCTGTCTGTCTCTCTCTCTCTCTCTCTCTCTCTCTCCTCTCTCTCTCTCTCTCTCTCTCTCTTCTCTCTCTTCTCGTCTCTCTCTCTTTCTCTCTCTCTCTCTCTCTCTTTCCTCGAGAGGCATGTTTTTAATGGTAAGTGCATGATGTTTTTTTCTCTTTCTTTCTCTCTCTCTCTCTCTCTCTCTCTCTCTCTCTCTTCTCTCTCTCCTCTCTCTCTCTCTCTTCTCCCTCTCTCTCTCTCTCTCCTCTCTTCTCTCTCTCTCTCTCCTCTCTCTCTCTCTCCTCTCTCTCTCTCTCTCTCTCTCTCTCTCTCTCTCTCTCTCTCTCCTCTCTCTCTCCTCTCTCTCTCTCTCTCTCTCTCTCTCTCTCTCTCTTCACTTAAGGAGGACGTGTATAATGGTAAGTGTATAATGTATTCTCTCTCTCTCATTGTTTTTTATTTTGAATGTGCCTTTTTTACTCACAACAAAAATAGACGTACTGTTGGGTTGTAAAGTTTAATTTAGAATTTAATGCACCAGTTTCGGCTCTATATCTGCTTCTACTTCTTCCATTTCTGTTCTTTCGCCTATTCTCTCACATTTTCGTCATATTTGCTATCTGAGTTTTATTTCTTCTTTCTCCTCCTCTTAAGACAACACCTTGCTTATTAATGGAAGAGGAGAGGAAACAATAGGAGAAATGATATAGGAAGTAAAGGATATATGGTTAAAAAGTAAATGATATAAAGAAGGAAATGTAAGGAAATAAAATTATATAAGGAAATGTTATAAGGAAATTATATAAGAAAGGAAAGTAAATAATAAAGGAAGTACATAAACACAAAATAATGTCACTTTCACACACGGATGTTGATAATATGTTTAAGTCAAGGAAGGAGAAACAAAGAAACAAAAGACAAAGACAAACTAACAATGTGACAACTGGGTGTAGGATTTTTTTTTTTTACATAATATTATCAAAAGTTGTATTGTTTTAATTGTGTATATATTGTTAGTGTTGTTTTGTCATTTTTTGTTGTTGTTCCGCTTCTTGTTCTCAGTTTTTCATGTCCTGGACTCTGCTCGCTTTCATTTTTT
>JACEEZ010022253.1:57500-72500 GCA_016584305.1 Chionoecetes opilio
TTGTGACACATCATTCCAGTATAGCGTCAGATCACGATAAAGCGGCAGAGTTTCTCCTATAGCTTGCTGCAACAAAAGATTCACTAACACTTTGGCTTCCATGATCCCCGTTGATATTAGAACTTTTATGAACATTTTGGTATGAAATATGAGTCTTGAGTTTTTTGGATTCAGGTAATTCTTGTGCTAGAACAGCTATATCAATCTTGTTATATTTTTGATAATGAAATTTGCCAGTGTTCGTAGTAAAGAATACTTGCCACTAATTCATATTTATGAGATAATCCACGTGCACTTCTTTCCTTGCTTTTTACAGTTGAAATTGAATTACAATATTAGCATTAAGTTAATTACAATGGCAATTTTTACATTATCTTAAATTTCAATAAAAATTATGTTCATAATTACAATATTTTTTGTATTCGACTACGTTTCAATAGAATTACAATTATTACAGTTACTACAGCCCTGACAACCACCACCACCACCACCACCACTACAGTACCATCAACACCACAACTAACACCACGATCATCATCACCATCATCACCTGAAACATAATCCTCACTACTGATAAAACCACTAACATCACCACCACCATCACCCACCACCATCACACCATCACTAGCATCATCACAGCTACGTATAACTATTATCATCACCACTATCACCACTGTCGCACTAACCACTACTACCATCACCACCACTGTCACCACCACCACCACCACCATCACCACCACCACCACCACCACCACCACAATCACCACCACCACCACTACCACCACCACACTACCACTACTGTCATCACCACCACCATGGTCACCACTATCACTTCCACTATACCAGCAGTGTTGCCACAATTTCCACGTTACTATCGTATCACGGCCAAGCTAATTTGATCAGTTCTTACCACTGCACAAACGGATTTACAAATTTTGAAATATTTCAGCTATCTCTCTTGCCTTTTTATGTTATGCCAGCTGGCTTTGTATTTGTTTGTTTATTTGTTTTGTTTGTTTGTTTGATTATTTGTTTGTTTGTGTGTGTATGTGTGCGTGTGCGTGTGCGTTCGTGTGTGTGTGTGTGTGTGTGTCTGTGTGTGTGTGTGTGTGTGTGTGTATGTGTATGTGTATGTGTGTGTGTGTGTGTCTGTGTCTGTGTCTGTGTCTGTGTTTGTGTCTGTGTGTGTGTGTGTGTGTGTGTGTGTGTGTGTGTGTGTGTGTGTGTGTGTGTGTGTGTGGTGTGTGTGTGTGTGTGTGTGTGTGTGTGTGTGTGTGTATGTGTTGCTCTATCTGTCTGTCTTTATCTGTTTTGCTCACACACACACACACACACACACACACACTAAGAAAAAAGGTGCAACTTTGCACCTTTAAAGGTGCAATATGATGTCACATATTTTGCACCTTTAAGGGTGCACAGTTGCACCCCTAAGGGGGGTTACACCTTAAGAGGTGCAACTATGCACCCTTATGGGTGCATAGTTGCACCCTTAAGGCCCCCATCCACGGTACGATTGGTCGTACGATCTGATCCGACAGACCTGATCCGATGGATTTCCTACCACCCACTAACGATCCGACCGCACCTCAAGACTAAAACCACAGCTGAGGAGCGTAAACATCATCCGCACTCGCACCAGACATCATAGAGACAGTTATTATTTTTATTTCTTTCCGGAACAGACTTAAATTATAATTCTCATATTATTATTTATTTTTTACTGTTTCAACATTAGCCTCACTGTCGCTCACTGTCCCGCTCACTGAGTTTATCTACCAATACTTCATAAGTTGCATTTATATTATATTTATCCATTTACTCTTTGCTTTTTATTTCCCACAAACATTCATAATTTCTATATAATTGGATGAATTATGTCCGAAAGTGCTTGTTTTCAAAGAAACAATTCATTTTGGTAACCCTCTCGCGACGCTGTCAGTGGCGAGACTGACGGTTGGCCTCTCGATCAGCACACCCACGATGCGATCCGGTCTGAACCGGATGGTCTGTCGGATCTAAAAACCAAACACTGCTTGGTCGCATCCGACCAGCTGTCAGTCGGTCGGACAGACCAAAATCACCCCACTCACGATCCAATCTGGTTGGATCCAACCAGATCTGTCGGATGGTCGTACGACCAGATCGCACCGTGGATGGGGCCTTTAGAGGTGCAAAATCTGTGACATCATTTTGCACATTTAAAGGTGCCACGTTGCACCTTTTTTCTTTGTGTGCTCTCTCTCTCTTCTTTCTCTCTCTCTCTCTCTCTCTCTCTCTCTCTCTCTCTCTCTCTCTCCTCTCTCTCTCTCTCTCTCTCTCTCTCTTCTCTCTCTCTCTCTCTCTCTCTCTCTCTCTCTCTCTCTCTCTCTCTCTCTCTCTCCTCTCTCACAGTATATATATTATATTATATATAATATATATATATATATATATATATATATATATATATATATATATATATATATATATAATATATATATATATATTCATCTCTACTTCCCCTTGAACATATAAACATAAATGCACAGGAACACATAAACAGACAGACAATCCCGTCACCTCCTCGCCGGGCACTCCTGCAGCCCTGCCAAGCACACCATAGACGGGGCAGGAACAGAGGTGCACTTGTAATAATCCTTCCGCCTCATATAATATTTTTCGTACTTTTTACCTGGTAGGAAAATCTGCCTAGGAAGCCGGCGTATTTTTGCCAGCTGGTTCGTTGCATAATGTAGCGATAACCCCGGATGCTGCTTCCCAAGGCTAATGAGGGATGCTGACGTAATTTACCGTATTTCATGCTCATTATAAATTGTAATGAGTCAACAGCTATTATTTGTTATTTAATATTTGGTTGAGTTATTAACAGACAGGCTCGTGGGGGCGTGTTTGGGTGGTGATTTTTGGATTGGAAGCAGCAGCGTCTCGCCACAGATTGCTGTTTTACTTTTAACATTGAGGATTTTTTTACGTCTTGTGCGCGCCTAACTTCAGGAAAGTTGTGAAAAAGAACACCCAACCTTTTTCCTTAAGTGAAATTAATGCCGTAGTTGCAAACTATTATTTAGGTGAAATTAAAAGTATCCGATACTAAGTTTGCGCCAAAATTGAAAATAGTCTCAATAATTTAAGAACGCAGAATGTTATTTAAAATCGGTCATGTCTATTAGCAATGTCGCCAATACTATCTAGAATATCAACAGCAAATTGTAAATATGCAATGGGAATTCGTTTGAGCTAAAAAAAATAAAAGATTACTGGAAACAAAGAAGAAAATGCATAAATGTTAAGACGACTTCGATGTTCATTGGTGAAAGCATGACAATATTAAGAAATATGAATACGTAAATTACGACACATAACGATCCTAATTACGATCTCTTTAAGTGCGATGAAAAGAAGAGATGCTTTGGGCAGCTTGAGTCGTAAACAAGTGTCACTTCGTAACACTCTTCGTAACACTCTTCGTAACACTCTTCGTAACACTCTTCGTAACACTCTTCGTAACACTATTCGTAACTCTTCTTAACACTATTCGTAACACTCTTCGTAACACTATTCGTAACACTCTTCGTAACACTATTCGTAACACTCTTCGTAACACTATTCGTAACACTCTTCTTAACACTCTTCGTAACACTCTTCGTAACACTATTCGTAACACTATTCGTAACACTCTTCTTAACACTATTCGTAACACTCTTCTTAACACTTCGTAGCACTCTTAATAACACTTCGTAGCACTCTTCGTAACACTATTCGTAATACTCTTAGAAATACTCTTCGTAAAGCACGTAGTTCAAAATTAATAGTCTGTTTGTCTGGCTCTTAAGTTATCCTTTGTTTTGATAACTACTAAACTTAGGAGTAATTTTTTTATGACTGTCGCATGGAAATTAATTATTGTTGCTTTCAAATAGGTACTCAGCAACGTTACTGTTGTATAGCACTATGTAGGTACTCCAGAGTTTACATCAAGGGGTCCAAGCCACTTTTGTTTCATCTCTCTCTTCATCTCTTTTGTCTCTTTCATCCAACCTCGCGTGTCCTTCTCATGCCGATTATCATTTTACGTAATAACCTTAGCTGCCTTGTTCATCGAGGTGCTTCACTTAACCCCTTGAGACCCAGAACGTAATTTCCATTGTAATTTGACTACCATAAGACGATTTTTAGTGACTATAAGGAATATTTTAATAGATATGACCTGTTTAGTATCCTTGTCCACTAGTTAATTTGGTATATTCAGTCATTTTCGTAATTTTATGGCTGACAACAGACGAATCTATATAGCAAAGGAAAGATCTGGGCGTGAAGGGGTTAATTACACGTTATGATCAATGTAGTGAGTGTTGAAAGAGAGCTCGTGTACCTGATTGCATCGTTGATAATGATGCCACCTGTTCATCAGTACATCGACGAGGTATCTAAAAGTGGAAGACAAGGAAAGACTAATGAAATAATGGATGGGGATGAGAGGTGGATGTAGGTAGTGTACAGTAACATGAACTACCACGTGTATATCTATAGTCTCATGGCTTCTTGTAGCTTCCTTATGTTCTTATGTTCTAATAATGAACACTATAACAAAATCAAATACAAGCACCACACGCTTTGCACCCACACCCAATGCCTCACTGTCACTGGTATCGACAACCAGGGCTTCCAACCGTACCTTCACGATACTTCCCAGTTTTCAGGATGTTAGTAAAGCTAAGGCGGGTTGCTAAGTATACTCTATAGCCACGGCATCGTACGTACAAAGCGTCGTCCCAGAACATAAATAAATAAACCTTCCCTACGCTGCTTAGTCTCCCGGGTTATGTTAATTGCGAATGTGCATCTCCATATCCCCAAAGTGTTGTCAAGGGCGGCTAAACGCAATGTGTCTTGTGGGAAGGATATATTTTTGCCACGAAATAATGATAATAATAATAACAATGATAACAATAATATAGTGTTGTAGTGATAATGATGATAATAATAATGATGATGATAATAATAACAATAATAGTGAAAGTAATGATAATTATACTACAAAAACAACAACAGCAATTACTACTACTACTACTACTACTACTACTATTACTCCTCCTACTACTACTACTACTACTACTACTGATATTACTACGGTGGGTGAGTGGATACGTGTGTGTGTGTGTGTATGTGTGTGTGTGTGTTGTAATGCAGAGTGATGACCTGCAATATGCCACAATTTAGGAAACCACCTGATATATGCAATGGGAAAATACATGAAAATACATGAGAATACACGGGCTATGCTGGAATAAGCCTCCATTTCCATAATAAGCCTCTTTTGAAACATCCACCAACACACCTGCCCACTCCTGAGCCTCGCCTCGCCTCTTGTAGCTCTTGGCAGAAACTACACCTAATGCCATGTTATTACTGGTACTTACCATATACAATAAGAGAAAAAGGTCTAAGACAGTAGATATTAACCTTTTTTGCCCCCGCACCCTTTTCTCCCTATGTCAATGTGATTCCTTCCAATATGTGATTTCTAAGATGGTTTGATTATATTTATTAGTGTGTGTGTGTGGTGGTGGGGGGGGGGGGATTGTGTGGTGTGTGTGTGTGTGTGTGGTGTGTGTGTGTGTGTGTGTGTGTGTGTGTGTGTGTTGTGTGTGTGTGTGTGTATGTTTTGTGTTGTGTCTTGTCGTGTCTGTGTCTGTTGTGTGTGTATGTGTGTGTCTGTGTCTGTGTGTGTATGTATGTGTTGTGTCTGTGTTGTGTTGTGTTGTGTGTGTTGTTGTGTGTGTGTGTGTGTGTGTGTTTGTGTGTGTGTGTTTGTGTGTTGTGTGGGTATGTGTTGTGGTGTGTGTGTGTTGTGTGTGTGGGTATGTGTATGTGTGGGTGTGTGTGTGGTGTGTGTGTGTGTGTGTGTGTGTGTGTGTGTGTGTGTGTGTAGGTGTGTGCATGTGTGTGTAGGTGTGTGCATGTGTGTGTATGTGTCTTGTGTGTGTGTGTTGTGTGTGTAGGTGTGTGCATGTGTGTGTGTATGTGTGTCTTGTGTCTGTGTGTGTGTGTGTTGTGTATGTGTTTGTGTGCTCGTGTGTGTGTGCGTGTGCGTGTGTGTGTGTGTGTGTGTGTGTGTGTGTGTGTGTGTGTGTGTGTGTGTGTGTGTGTGTGTGTGTGTGTGTGTGTGTGTGTGTGTGTGTGTGTTATGTTCGTCCTAAGCTGAAGCAAATGCCACATGCAGCAACCATGTTTTTGTATTGGTTGGTTGAAGATTATATTAGTCTGTGAATTCTAGAAAATAGAAAATGTTCTTGCAATGAAAGCACAGATCCCTGGAGGCTGAAAGGATTTGGAAACAGAAGTGGGTGTATTAGAACGTCACAATGTCGTATCGGCCTTAGAAGCCTCATCTGTACAGGACTATTTTATGTTGGGGATGCAGTCCTTCCTATACATCCATCCTTTTGCCAGACGAAACTACACATGGATATGGACTGCTTAGCTATGTATGAATCTTTATAAAGTACATTATTATAGCATTAACAGCGTATAATGATTGACTGTTTGATTATTGGGTTGTTTTATTCACATAAGATCTTGGGAGAAATCCTTGTTTACATAAATATAGTTGATTGCGCAATAAATGTAAAACCATTTACTTATTGTGGACTTTTCTCAGCACTCTTCAACGTACATAAATTAATCTACCGTGTAAAGAAACAAATTACGCCAGATTCCAATGACAGCATATTTTGCGATCAATAAACAATAATACACTTAATTATGTCGAAATACTTATAGCTTAAGCCCGGTTCCCACCTTCCCGCTTGTACGGCCGCCGTACAACAACAAAGACGTCACAATGACGTCACAACAAAGTCTACCGCACCACCGTACCGCTGTACGGCCGCCGTACAAAGTTAAATTCAAGTCATCTCTCCCGCTCGGCGGTGTCCGCTCGAGCGGAGTTGCCAACTGTGCCCAGTTACCACAAATACCACTCAAGCGGTGATGATGGTGACGTCATTGTTGTTGTATGGCGGCTGTACAAGCGGGAAGGGTACCTGGAACTGTCGCCGATAGGAACTGTCGCCGATATCGGCGACTGTTCCAATTTTTCACGTCGGCGGGAGTTCCAATTGTCGGCGACAGTTCTAGTTCTTGATCTTGATATTACAGTACCCAATATATCATTTAATAAGCTTTTAATCATGTTTCTGCATTCAGGGATTAAATACCAGCAATAACTTGAACTATCAAAGATTTTCAATCGGAGAAATATACTAGTAAAGTTGTCAACACCCTTCTCCTGACTCCGCCCCCTTGGAGACTTGACCTGGCGCAGCATCGCAAGCGACGCAAGGCGATCGCAATAGTACGGCCCTAGGTGTCTTGAAGACACCTTCACCTCCCTCTCCTTAATTCTCTCCTTCTCTCATTCCATCCTTTCCTCCTCTATTTCATCCTTGTTCGAGACAGACATATAGGAGCCACGAACATATCGTATATGAGCTTCCAGCAATAACTTGAACTATCAAAGACTTTGAATGGGAGAAATATACATGTAAAGTTGTCTACAGCCTCCTCCTGACGCCGCCTCATTGGAGATTAGCGCGCAAGAATATCCTACCCGCCCCTTCCCCCCCACTGGGAGAGTCCCACGGGGAGTGTCCTCCCACCGTCGTCGTTGCCCGAAAAAGAAAACGAGTAGCGAAATTTGAAACCGTATATACTTGCAGATACAAAGCATAAAACAACGCTGAACCAGGGTTAGGACTATACGTTATATAAACTACTGTGTATCATCTTCAGGGGCACATACAAATCAATAGTGATCCTATAATCGCAACTATATGCGCCTGGGGGACATTAGTGCAGGTGGAGCCGTAGTGTTATATTTAACGGTTAGTAGTAAAGATATTTACTTATTTTAAGTTTATTTATGTAATCATAAATAAAGGCTGGGGGTCGATAACCGAACTGGATCTCCAGAAGGGTCTGGTGTTTTTTTTTTTGAACTGGATCTCCAGAACGGGTCTGGTGGTTTTTTTTTTTTTTACATCACAAGGAATGGCCAAGGGGACACAACAATTGGCCAAGGCACAAACAATGGCCAAGGGACAACAATGGCCAAGGGCCACAACAAAATGGGTAAACAGCAACGCCCGCTTAGTTGCCAGTCCATATAAAGAAAAACAGTAAGAGAATAAAAACAAAAAAGAGGGGTGAGCAAATTTAGTTCGGGAATAAATTTAGTGTGTTTGTGTGTATATATAATATATATATCTAATATATATATTATAATATATATATATATATATATATATATTATATATATAGATATATATATATATTAATATTACATATATATACACACCAGATAGAGAGAGAGAGAGGGAGGGAGAGAGGAGAGAGAGGCGAGGGAGAGACGAGAGGAGCAGAGGAGGGAGAGGGAGCAGGGGGAGAGAGAAGAGAGAAGAGGGAGAGAGGGAGGAATTTTTTTTTGAGAGAAGATGAGATGATGGAGAAGGAGAGATGAGAGAGGAGAGAGAGACGAGAGAAAGGAGATGGAGATAGAGGGAGCGGAGGAGAGAGGGGCAGAGAGAGGAGAAGGGGACAGAGAGGAGGAGAGGAGAGAGAGGTGGAGATGAGAGAGAGAGAGAGAGGACGATGAGCGAGAGAGGGGAATAAGGGAGGAGAGGGAGAGGAGAAAGGGAGAGAGGAGAGGAGGATGACGGGAGAAGAGAGAGAGGGAGCGAGGGGAGAGACCGAGAGAGGAGAGTGAGGGAGAGGGATGAGAGAGGGAGAGAGAGAGGGAAGAGAGGGAGAGGACAGTATCGAGATGATTGAGGGAGGAGAGGGAATGGGAGAGGGGACCGAGAGAGAGACGAGAGGAGAGAATGAGGGAGTTGAGAGGATGAGGATGAGTGAAGGAGGAGAGAGAGAGAGAGAGAGAGAGAGAGAGAGAGAGAGAGAGAGAGAGAGAGAGGAGAGAGAGAGAGAGAGAGAGAGAGAGGAGAGAGAGAGGAGATATGAAAAATATATATGTTTTCATATCTCTATCTCTCTCTACTCTCTCTATCCTCTCTCTCTCTCTCTTCTCCTCTCTTCATCTCTTTCGCTCTATCTGGTGTGTGTGGTTGTGTGTGGTGGTTGTGTGTGGTGTGTGTGTGTGTGAAAGATCTGAGATATGAAAAATATTATATCATATATTTCATATCTCTCTCTCTCTCTCTTCTTCTCTCTCTTCTCTTCTTCTCTCTCTCTCTCTCTCTCTCTCTCTCTTCTCTCTCTCTCTCTCTCTCTTCTCTCTCTCTCTCTCTCTCTCCTCTCTCTCTCTCGCTCTCTCTCTCTCTCTCTCTCTCTCTCTCCTATAATATATATATATATATATATACTATATATATATATACAACACACACACACCAGATCCCTTCTGGGAAAACCAGTTCGAATATCGACCCCCAAGCCATTTATTATGATTACATAAATAAACTAAAAAAAAATAAAAAATAATGTTGCACTGGCGCCAATCCATTATGATGAAACTAAAAACTACACACACACACACACACACACACACACACCACACACACACACACACACACACACCACACACACACACACACACACACAACACACACACACACACAACACACCTGGACAGCTCGGTGGGTTACAGCGTCAGGCACCCAATCTGTCGTCGGGAGTTCGATCCCCGGTCCCACTCATACCGGGGATTTTTTCACTGATAAAATTTTTTTTTTTACTGTCTCCCTTGAGCAAAGTGGTATGGGTGGGTGTGGGTGTGAGGCCAGCATTTACCCAAAGATCGGTTATTTATGAAGCTCCAAGGCTCGCACCGGGAGGTGAACGTGAATGAAAACTGCGAGTGCGAGTTCCGACTCGCGGGGACAAGACCATGGGTGAACCAGGGCCAGTAGCGGATTTACATTGAGGTTAATGAGGCTGCAGCCTCAGGCCCGGGGCATTGGGGTTCCCCGATGAATAGATAAATAGATAAAATAAATAAAAAATAGATTTAATAAATATAGTAATAAAAAGCCATGTACGTATAACAAGTATGTACGAACACTGATATACTGAAGGGCAGCCATAACTCGACATTTCGAGTGGTAGTATATTTTGGCGACTTTACTTAGGTCTTTTATAGTTGCAGTTAGTTTCTTAATAAACATCTTAATGATTTCAAACAATAAAGTTATTTGAAATAGTACGATCAAATCACGGTTCTTCGAAGCGAGTGATGGGAGGAGTGAGTTGTAAATAAGTGGTGAGGTATGAGTAGGGAGTAATGAGTGGTGAGGTATGGGATGGTGGTAGTAATGAGTAGTGGGTATGAGTGTGGTAATAATGAGTGTGGGAGTAAGAGTGGTGAGGTATGATTGTGGGTTAATGAGTGTGGGAGTAATTGCGTGGTGAGGTATGGATATGTTGATTAAGACGTGGTGAGGTATGGATGTGTGAAGTAATTGACTGGTGAGGTATGGATGTGTAGTAAATGAGTGGGAGGTAGAGTGTGGGTGTAATGCGTGTGTGAGTAATGAGTGCGTGAGGTATGGATGTGTGAGTAATGAGTTGTGAGTATGGATGTGTGAAGTAATGAGTGGTGAGGTATGGAATGTGTGATTAATGAGTGGTGAGTATGGGATGTGTGAGTAATGAGTGGTGAGGTATGATGTTTGAGTTAATGAGTGGTGAGGTATGAGTGTGGGAGTAATGAGTGTCGGAGTAATGAGTGGTGGCGGTATGGATGTTTGAGTAATGAGTGGTGAGGTATGGATGTGTGAGTAATAAGTGGTGAGTAGAATGTGTGATTAATGAGTGGTGAGGTATGGATGTGGGAGTAATGAGTGGGAAGTATGGGTTGTGGAGTAATGAGTGGTGAGGTATGGGTGTGTGGAGTAATGGAATAGTGAGGGTATGGTTGCTGTCGTAGTAATGAGTGGTGAGGTTGAGTGGTCAGTAATGAGTGGTGAGCTAGAGTGGTGTGTAATAGTGGTGAGCTATGAGTTTCCGGAGTAATAGTGGTGAGGTATGAGTGGTGTGAAGTAATGAGTGGTGAGCTATGAGTGTGGGGGTATATGAGTGTGTGAGGTATGGGTGGTGAGTAATGAGTGGTGAGTTATGGATGTGGTGTATGAGTGGTGAGGTATGAGTGTGTGAGTAATGAGTGGTAAGGTATGGGTTGGGTGAGTAATGGTGGTGAGGTATGGGTGTGGGAGTAATGAGTGGTGAGCTATGGGGGCGAGGCTGTGAGTAATGAGTGGTGAGGTATGAGTGTGGAGTAATGTACGTGGTGAGGAATGGGTGTGTGAGTAATGAGTGGGGAGGTATGAGTGTGGGAGGTAATGAGTGTTGAAGGAATGGGTGTGGTAGTAATGGTGGTAAGGTATGGGGGTGGAGTACTGAGTGGGAGGTATGAGTGTGGGAGTATAGTGGTGAGGAAGGGCTCTGTGTAGTAATGAGTGGTAAGGTGAGTGGGTGTGGGAGTTATGAGTGGTGAAAGGTATGGTTGTGGGAGTGAGAAGAGTGGTGAGGTATGAGTGTCGGAGAATGAGTGGTGAGGTCATGAGTGTGAGTAAGGAGTGTGGAGGTATGGCTGTGGTTGAGTAATAAGTGGTGAGGGTATGGGTGTGGGAGTAATGAGTGGTGAGGTATGGAGTGTGGGAGTAATGCGTGTGGAGGTATGGGGTGGGGAGTTTAAAAATTTTGGGGGGGTAGTGGTTGAGGTATGAGTTTGGGGGAGTAATGAGTGTTGAGGGTATGGGTGGGAGTAATGAGATGGTGAGGTATGGGTGTGTGAGTAATGAGTGGTGAGGTATGAGTGTGGGAGTAAGGAGTGATTGAGCTATGAGCGTGGTAGTAATGAGTGGTGAGGTATGAGTGTCTGTTGCGTAATTGAGTGGTTGAGCTATGAGTGGGTGTACATGAGTGGGAGCTATGAGGTTTCGTAGTAATGAGTGGTGAGATATGAGTGTGTGAGTAATGAGTGGTGAGCTATGAGTGGTGGGAGTAAGAGTGTGTGAGTAATGAGTGGTCGAGCTATGAGTGTGGGAGTAATGAGTGGTGAGCTATGGTGTGGGAGAATGAGTGGTGGTGAGGTTATGGTGCTTGAGTAATGAATGCAGTGGGGAGGTCTAATGGATGTGTGAGTAAGAGTGGTGAGGTATGGGTGTGGAGTAAATGCTGGTGAGTTATGAGGGTGGGAGTGTAATGAGTGGTGAGCTATGAGCGTGGTAGTAAGGAGTGGTGAGGTATGAGTGTGTGAGTATTGAGTGGTGAGCTATGATGGGTGTAATGAGTGGTGAGCTAATGATGTTCGGAGTAATGAGTGGTGAGATATGAGTGTTGTGAGTAATGAAGTGGTGAGCTATGATGTGTGGGGGGGGGGGGAAAAAGGTTTTTTTTAAAAGTAATGAGTGTGTGGTAATGAGTGGTGAGCTTAGGAGGTGGGAAGTAGACGGGTGAGCTACTGAGTGTGGGAGTAATGAGTGGTGAAGGTATGGGTGGCTTGAGTAATGAATGAGTGGTGAGGTATGGATGGTGAGAATGAGTGGTGATTTTTGGTATGATGTGGAGTAATGAGTGTGAGGTATGGATGTGGGAGTAATGAGTGGTGAGGTATGGATGTGTGGAGTAAGAGTGTGAGGTATGGATGTGTGAGTAATGAGGGTGAGGTTGGGTTGTGTGAGTAATGAGGGTGAGTATGGATGTGTGACATTAGACTGCCAGTGGTGCAGGTATGGATGTGTGAGTAATGAGCTTGTGAGGTATGGTGTGTTAGTAATGAGTGGTGAGGTATGGGTGTTTGAGTAATGAGTGTGAGATAATGAGTGTGGGAGTAATGAGTGGTGAGGTATGGGTGTTGTGAGAGTAATGAGTTATGAGTATGAGTGTGGTAGTAATGAGTGGTGATATATATGAGGTGGTATTAATGTAAGTGGTGATATATAACGGATGGGTGTAGTAGTAATGAAGTGGTAGTGAGGTATGGGCAGAGCTGGGCACTAAATACATGAATGTATTTAAATACTAAATACTAAATACATGGGAGAAATGTATCTAAATACCAATACTAAAACATTTTAGGAATGTATTTAAATCCATTGTAATACATTTAACTACGCACACTTTTTAACATGTATTCAGTAATTCCTGATTAACCATACTAAATTGTTGATTAAATGATAAAGGCTACTTTCCTATTGTATATTTAATAATTATTCAATTATCTTGAGTAATGAGATTATTAATTGAGGTTATTGAGTAATTTAACTGCTGAAATATTTATATTTTTATATTATGAGTATTTAAATACTTATTAAAGATTTAAATGACGTATTAAATCGTGAAAACCAAAATTCATTTATAAATACAGTTCTAAATACAACAAATGTATTTAAATACAAATGTATTTAATACTGCCCACTCGGCTATGGGTCGTAGTAGAGTGGTGAGGTCCCTCTGGGTGTGTAGTAATGAGTGGTAGGTATGGTGTGTGGAGTAATGAGTGGTGAGGTATGGGTGAGTGGGTAATGGTGGTGAGGAATGGGTGTATGAGTTATGAGTGGTGAGGTGATGGATGTGGTGAGTAACTGAGTGGTGAAGTTATGGGTGTGTGAGTAATGAGTGGGTGAGGTATGGGGTGTGAGTAATGAGTGGTGAGGTATGGATGTGTCGAGTAATGAGTTGATAGGTAGGATGTGGAGTAATGAGGTGGTGGAGGTATGGATGTGGGAGTAATGAGTGGTGAGCGTAGGGAGTGTGAGTAATGAGTGGTGAGGTTATGGGTGTGAGTAATGAGTGGTGAGGTATGGATGTGTGAGTAATGAGTGGTGAGGTATGGGTGTGTGAGTAATGAGTGGTGAGGTATGGGTGTGTGAGTAATGAGGTGGTGAGGTATGGGTGTGTCGTGTAATGAGTGGGAGGTTCTATGGGGTGTGAGTAATGAGTGGGAGGAGTGGGAGTAATGAGTGGGAAGTATGGGTGGGTGAGTAATGAGTGTGAGGGATGGATGTGTGGGAATGCAGTGGTGAGGTCATGGGTTTGTGGGCGTAACATGAGTGGTGAGGTATGGATGTGTGGAGTAATGAGTGGGATATGGATGTGGGAGTAATGAGTTGTGATGGTATGGATGTGTGAGTAATAGTGTGAGGTATGGATTGGGAGTAATGAGTGGTGAGGTATGGGATGTGGGAGTAATGAGTGGTGAGGTAGGATGTGTGGGAGTGATGAGTGGTGAAGAGGCGTGTGTGAGTAATGAGTGGTGAGGTATGGGTGTCGTGAGTAATGAGTGGTGAGGGATGGATGTGTGAGTAATGAGTGGGTGAGGTATGGATTGTAGGAGTAATGAGTGGTGAGGTAGGATGTCGGGAGTACTGAGTGGTGAGGTAGGATTGTGAGTAAATGAGTGGTGAGGTCATGGATGTGGGAAGTAATGATGTGGTGAGGTATGGATGTGGGAGTAATGAGATTGGTGAGTAGGATGTGAGTACTGAGTGGTGAGGTATGTGTTGGGAGTATGAGTGGTTGAGGTAGGGATTCCTGGGGAGTAAATGAGTGGTGAGGTTATGGATGTGGGAGTAATGAGTGGGGAGGTATGGATGTGGGATAATGAGTGGGAGGTAGGGATGTGTTGGAGTATAATGAGTGGTGAGGTATGGGTGTGTGAGTAATGAATGGGAGGTATGGGTGTGTGGAGTAATGGAGTGGTGAGGTATGGATGTGGTGAGTAAAGAGTGGTGAGGTATGGATGTGTGGAGTAATGAGTGGTGAGGTATTGGATGTGGAGTAATGAGTGGTGATGTAATGGATGTGAGTAATGAGTGGTGCAGGTATGGATGTGTGAGTAATTGAGTGGTGAGGTACGGATGTTGGAGTATGAGTGGTGAGGTATGGGACTGTGTGAGTAATGAGTGGTGAGGTCATGGGTGGTGCGTACATGAAATGGTGAAGTATGGATGTGGGTAATGGAGGTGGTGGGGTATGGGT
>JACEEZ010022253.1:77500-80000 GCA_016584305.1 Chionoecetes opilio
TATTATGAGTATTTAAAATACAATTAAAGAATTTAAATTACTGTATTAAAAGACGTTTAAACCAATGTATTTATAAATACAATTCTAAATACACAAAGATATTTAAATACAAATGTATTTAAATACTGCCCAGCTCTGGGCTAGGGGATCGTGAGTAATGAGTGGTGAGTATGGGTGTGCGGAGTAATGAGTGGTGGAGTATGGATGTGTGAGTAATTACATGAGTGGTGAGGTATGGATGTCCAGTGAGGAAGAGTGTGAGATATGGGTGTTCGTGAGTAATGAGTGGTGAGGTATGGATGTGTGAGTAAGAGTGGTGAGGTGTGAGTGTGAGTAATGAGTGGTGAGGTATGGAGTTGGATTAATGAGTGGATGAGATATGGGTGTGTGAGTAATGAAGTGTGAGGTTATGGATGTGTGAGTAATGAGTGGTGAGGAATGGATGTGTGAGTAATGATTCGGGTGAAGGTATGGTGTGTAGTAATGAGTGGTGAGATTTGATCTGTCCTTTTTTCATTAAATCTGTCCTAGTTCGCCCATGGGAATTCTGTCTTTTATTTATGTTAGTCAGTGGTACTAACCTTTGTTCTGTTGGTTCCCCTCTCCCCTGTTAAACCATCCGGATTTCCCCACCCTTCATGTGGGTGAAAGAAAAAAAATAGCAAAACCCACAACATTCACGTGCTTAATAACAAGTAGATAGACAATATCATCTAATATATATACACGTAAAGAAAAAAGACGTCAATTAGCGCACTCTGAACTCGAAGAGCTTTTTCTGTCGATAAAAATGCTAGGAATTTAGATGTCCCTCGGATACAGTCACCTTAGGAATCCGGAAATTCACACCAGGGGGAAAATTTCCCCCAGTTGGGAAATCTTGTGTTAGATAGTCTGGCAACCCTTAGTTGACCACCTGCATTACAAAATTTGGTGGTCACTGCATCTGTAACATAATGACAGGAATAGAGGCACAGAAATCGGAAAATACATATATTGTTGTCTTCGAAAATCGTGCTTGGGATGAAAGGTGGACGTAAGGTAATGTACATGTGTTGAAGGAACTTACCACGTGTACGTAAGACAACGGCCTCTTGCGTTTCCTTATGTTCTTCACGGAAGTGGTTGGGGCACGGGCGGTCGGTCACGCCCTCCCCGTTAACCCGGGGCCTCAATCACACGCCGCTACCACACTTTGAAGTAGTGCAAGTTATTCCTTTTGATATCAACTTTACGAAATAATACCCCACCTTCTCATCTAACCCAAACCCTGATAGCCGACATCACATATCCAATATACTGGGAGGAGAGGATGGGGCGTTTATAGAAAGATATATTAATAACCGCCATAAAATTCTCAACCATCTACCGGCGTGATCTTCTTTCTGTCTTGTTACCTCACGCTATAGGCGCATCACTTGGCTGATTGTACTAGAGAGAGCCAGATAATGATATTATAATGCTCTATACAAGGAAAGACCTTATAATACAATTATATCCGCAATAGTAAGAAAAATCCTTGTAAATAATAGAAATAGCTTTTGATAGTAAAAAAAGAAACGGTAGGCAGCAGGACAGCTCGACGGCTACTGATGGCGTCAACTTGTCAAGTTGTAGAAATGCCCCATTTGAAACGCTTAGACTTGCCCCGCACGACCATGGGCTTCGTCTGGGTTGGGGACAGCCTCCCCCATAGTCTTTCCATAGAAGACAGTTCCATAAACCTTTACTCTTCCTTTAAATTCTACTCCAAATGAACTGGTCGCCCGAGAATTTCCGCGTCGGCGAGCGTTCCACTGTCGGCGACGTTCTCGTTTTGTTGCTCGGCGACAGGTCATATCGGCGACAGTTCCATAAACCGAAAGCAGGCAGATAGGACGGCTTTCTGATGCTCGTCAACTTGTCAAGTTGTAGAAATGCCCCATTGAAACGATAGATCGCCACGAACATGGGGCTTCGTCTGGGTTGGGACAGGACCTTCATAGTATTCCACTAAAAAACAGTTCCATAAACCCTTTACTCTTCCTTTACATCTATTCTAAATGGAACTGTCGCCGAAAATTTCCGCGCGCAGCGTTCCAACTGTCGGCGACATTTTTCTCTTTTGATGCTTTGGGCGACATTTTTCCAAATGGGCGACAGTTCCATAAACCGGGGAAGGTGGAAACCGGGCTTTACACAAAACAGCGTTCTTAACCGGGGGGGGCGAAATGTCCCGGGGAAAAGTGGTACATAACTTGAATATGATGAGTAAGGCGGGCGGGAACTGAGATGAGATGCTGGTGGCGGGCGTGTTGGTAGCGCGGTTGTGGTAGCCGGGGCACGAGCGGTTTAGGCTCAGAGGATGGTGTGGTCAACACGTGTTCTGGGTCTTGTATGCCCCTACCGAGTGCCCTTTTAAAAATAGCGTGCATGGTTGAGGAATAATTACCAACTTTAGACAAAAATTTAATAATTGCCGCAGAAGGGGAGTACGGGAAAACAATGGAATATTTGGGGC
>JACEEZ010022253.1:85000-102500 GCA_016584305.1 Chionoecetes opilio
TGTTTGTTGCCATATAAGATACTTTGATCCTATCTAGACACTTTGCAAGTACCAACTACAAGGTTATTGACTATACAAAGCGCCACCACGCCAGGACGAACTTGGTGGGCTCGAACCGCTGACCGAATGCAGGGACGCTACACGCGAGCCCGAAGCTCTACCAACCGAGCCACCCTGACGGGTTGTTTGTTGCCAAGGTGATCGAAAACTATTGGGACGGTTGCAAGTGGCATCTGGATCCTTTCTTTCATTTTAAAGTCCGTCCGTGGTGGCATAGGTAGGACTTTCATAGTGACGCCAGTGATGATTAGCTTAGATGGACCCTTAGCTTACCACTTCCAGGCCTAATAACCACTCTTAGAGGCTCATGCCGCCCCGTGGTGTACTCTATTCAATTAGGGTTGCAAGGGTAAGGTTGATGGGCAGCATGAGGTACTGGAATTTGGGAGCCCTGCCTTACCACTTTCAGGCTCAATAACCCCCCTGCCTCCGCCTCCCTAGCTGATGTGTGTTAGGGTGAGCGTGTTGTGTTGATAGCGAGGTGGTGTGTGGCGTGCTGAGTGTGGAGGTGTGTGTGGTGGTGAGGGTGGCGGAGATCCTGTTGTGTGCGCGCTGTGGTAGAAGGAGGGAATTGTGCTGTAGATGAGTGGTAAAGGATGATAGAAGATAGCCGTCGGTGGGGTGTGTCTTGTGCAATTAAGCTTTCAGTTAATGGATGAATCGAGCGAAAAAATTATTACTGACAAAAGTTAGCTGAATATACAAAATTATCTTGATACATCATTAGGAGGTAATTTTTTATGATGACGAAACATTATCTTGGCAAATCTTCAAAATGCGTTGCAATTAAGAAAACAATGAGTAGCATTGTCTCCGGGAAATCATCACTCCGGCAGAAGAAGAAAGTCAAGTGACGACGCTGACATTTATTTAAGGAGCAAGAAACTGTACCCACTCGCGGCTTTTTGTTGTTGTTATTGAAGGAGGCTTTTCTCGGAACAAACTTTCTCGCCTTTTAATTATTAACATGGACTATATCTTAGTTGAGATGTCTTAAGTCTGGCAGTGTGGGATTATCTTCTTACTTAAATATAATGTGATATAATGTGATAATAATGTGATATAATGTGATAATAATGTGATATAATGTGATAATAATGTGATATAATGTGATAATTTGATATAATGTGATATAATATTCTCTTCTTACTTCAATGTAATGTGAGCTGTGATGAGTTGGCCTGTTATGTTGAGATCATCGCGATTTAATAAAACTCTCAACTATAATAACATGGTCGAAGCTGTATCATGAATTCGTGCAAAAATATGCATCGTCAATTTTCACTTGTATAGTGCGAGTATATTCATTGTCAACCTAAATGCACTTATTGGCAATTGTTCCAACACACCGTGAAAGAGAGAAGGCGAGAGAAAGAACAGGAAGACATAGATGGGGATGAAAGGTGGATAGAGCCAATAGGGTGGATCAAGTCAATAGGTTAATAGTTAATAAGTGAATAGGGAGTTTTAATAGGAGGCTAGCAATTAGAGGACGCAATGTTCATGATACCTTATTAAGTCTTATCCAATCTTAATCCCTCAGTCAATAGGGAGTTTTTAGTCAATAGGGAGTTTTTAGTCAAGGGAGTTTTTAGTCAATGGAGTTTTTAGTCAATAGGGAGTTTATAGTCAATAGGGAGTTTATAGTCAATAGGGAGCTTTTAGTCAATCGGGAGTTTTTAGTCAATCGGGAGTTTTTAGTCAATAGGGAGTTTTTAGTCAATAGGGAGTTTTAGTCAATAGGCAGTTTTTAGTCAATAGGGAGTTTTTAGTCAATAGGCAGTTTTTAGTCAATAGGGAGTTTTTAGTTCATAGGGAGTTTAGTCAATAGGGAGTTTTTAGTCGATAGGGAGTTTTTAGTCGGTAGGGAGTTTTTAGTCGATAGGGAGTTTTTAGTCGATAGGGAGTTTTTAGTTAGTAGGGAGTTTTTAGTTAATAGGGAGTTTTTAGTCAATAGGGAGTTTTAGTCAATAGGGAGTTTTGAGTTAATAGTTTTTAGTCAATAGGGAGTTTAGTCAATAGGGAGTTTTTAGTTAATAGGGAGTTTTTAGTTAGTAGGCAGTTTTTAGTCAATAGGGAGTTTTTAGTCAATAGGGAGTTTTTAGTCGAGTTTATAGTCAATGGAGTTTTTAGTCAATAGGGAATTTTTAGTAAATAGGGAGTTTTTAGACTAGAGTTTTTAGTCAATAGGGAGTTTTGAGTTAATGGAGAGTTTTTAGTCAATAGGGAGTTTAGTTAATAGGGAGTTTAGTTAATAGCGAGTTTTTATTCAATAGGGAGTCTTTAGTTAATAGGGAGTTTTTAGTTTATAGGTTGTTTTTAGTCAATAGGGAGTTTTTAAACATTATGGAGTTTGTAATCAATAGGGAGTTTTTAGTTAATAGGGATATTTTAGTCAATAGGGAGTTTTTAGTTAATAGGGAGTTTTTAAACATTATGGAGCTTGTAGTCAATAGGGAGTTTTTAGTTAATAGGGATATTTTAGTCGATAGGGAGTTTTTAGTCAATAGGGAGTTTTTAGTTAATAGGGAGATTTTAGTCAATAGGGAGTTTTTAGTCAATAGGGAGTTTTTAGTTAAAAGGGAGTTTTTAGTTAATAGGGAGTTTAGTTAAAGTGTTGTGGGATTAAACTGAGGATTTACATACAACTGTCTTTTGATAATATGTAAAGTTTTGTTAGAAACATTTTTGGCTGGTCCACCCCCATGTTTGTGGTGAGGGATATCCTGGCATCCCTCACCGCGCCATTTCTTCACCAACACACTCAGTCTTTTCGTTGACACCAGTTATACGGCTTATTTCTCGATTTGTTTCATCATTCTTATGCAACTCTATTACTCGTACTATATGTCATCATGGCTTGTATATTTCCCAGGCATCGCGCATTAGCACAGTAGAATACAAAGTGTAGAACGAACACAACCGTTTTATAAGCCAAAACAATGAGCGGTCGGTGAGATAATCCTCCTTCTAACAATATTTTGTCAAGCACTGGACCCTTTAAATAATTCACATCTATCCGTGCAGATGAGTGAGGGGCTACCCTAAGTTGTCATGTAGTCATTTTCTCCCGGGCCCCTTTACAGACTGAAAAAGGGAGGTTACCAGTTTTTGAAATATGACGCTCACGTCACCGAAAGTTCTAAAGTCGAGTGGCGCTAACTGTACGTATACATTTATTTTACTTTTCTTTGAGAATGTGTAAACAATATATTTTATATTTTCCACATGATCTAAAATGTTTTCAAAATTCTTTAGGGGTGACGCAAGCGATGGTACCTTGGAAACTCGAGCATCACTGATCTTTATTCTCGACAAGATTTTTCTTTGCTTGCTTGTTACTCTGAAAATGTACAACTGAAGGCGTGATTAATACTTGGATGGCTTAAGTACATTGACTCTGCTACGTATTAGTATCAGTTTCACAAATAGCTTAAGTTACATCAATATTATGAGTTTATATACGAAATTATTTATCAAACTTTATTCATTGGCATAAATGAAACAATCGGTGAATTTGATAACATGAAAATAGTTTACATGTGTGCATAGTATTTGCATGACATCCGCATTATTATTATACAAAAATACCTGTAATCACTGGTACCAGGGGTGGGAAATCACTGGTACCAGGGGTGGGAACAAGCCGATGAGAACTTTGTATAAAACATGCATTGATGAGGGAACTGAAAACTCATCGCATTGACGTGGGGGGAGCAGCGCGTGTGACGTCCATGAGGCAAGGTAGAAGACTGGCTGTAGGATAAAGGCTGATTCACACTGGCGTTTTCTCGTCATTTTTATCTGACGAGAAGGGGTCTGGGTCTGGGGCTGGTGTCATGATCGCAATAAGTTTTCAAAAAAAATCACACCGATCGCTCGGTCTTTATCTACCGACTTGACGAGAATTTCGTGCGCCAAATTCAAATAAACTCAGAAGCCAGCACCACCCTCTCCCAAATTACCCCAATTATTGGTATAATTTCGGTATTGGGCACTAAAAACTAACAAATTTAACTTACATCATCGTGCAGATCTTTTCATCCTTAATTTGAATCCAAATTTCCCATGCCAATGGCGATACATATAATACCGAAAATTTTCCATTTTAGCTAGCCATAAACGGTTGTTAGTTTAAATCAGATTATGTTAGGTTAGACGTGGGGTTTGATTTAATAGATGATACCAAGGAAAAAATGAAACTATCAATACTACTTCATAATAGGTAAAGTGCGCGAAAACTTATCTATCGCGCGCCAAATACACACAAGCCAGCCACTAGCCCCCTATAGCCCCTAGCGCGACGTGACCCCTGACCCTGCTGCCTGAGACCCTCACTGCCTCTGGGAACAACAACAAGCTCGAGAACGAGCTTGACAGACGACCTATAAAGCGATACTAAAAGCAGAAAAGGTCACAAGAAGAAGAAGAAGAAGAAGATTTGTCTCCCGAAACGAATTGCGTGTGTGAACGTAATCTCCGCACTAGCCCGCAAGAGACCGACTTCTCGTCAGATAAAAATGACGAAAAAACGCCAGTGTGAATCAGCCTTAAGAGTCAGGGGGAGGGCTGGTGACAGGCTGACAGCTCGGCGCGGGGAGGATCAGGAATGTCAAGCATTGAATCACCTCCCCGGGGTTGTTAGTGTCGTTAAGCGGCTTAAAGATTTGTAAGATACCAAGTTTATGTGTACCAGTATATTATTATTATTTATTAACTATTATTATTATTGTTATCATTAATGAATCATAATGTGCTGTTGTGCTTACATTGTTTTATATGGTTTATATGGTAACTGCATATTTGTCTTACAAGATTCAGCTTGAATTATCATAAAACTGAACTTTTCTTTAAAATAGGCTGTCATGGCACAAGTATTTATGTCTCCATACAGTCTGTTCCTTGCCGGTATAGAGGGGGTTAGTTCTCTGTTATATTTTTTTCGTTTTGGTCATTTAATTAAATAATTGTCAAATGCTTGTAGCTTAAGTTTATATTTGATGTTCTTTGATAAAAATATGTCCAAAATCGGAGACAGCAAGGGAATGGCTCAAACAGACATACTCCTCCTCAGCTTAACAGGTGAAGGAGGGAGGGAATTCTTGCTTCAGGAAATGAACAGAATATGGATGAGAATGTGTTACAGTTCTCGTGGTGGGGGACCGCGTAAGGGAGGCAGGTTGTTAACAAGTCAAGAACAACAACAACAACTGGAACTAGTGATGAAATAAACTTTGCATCAGCGTGGAGGAGGAAGGCTAGATGAGGGTCAGTGTTGTGATGACTATAGTATAGATTATATAGACTATAGTCTCTGAATTTACTCCATTTAATATGCCATCTATAGGCTTATAAAATCATTCTTGCATGTGGACTATGTCAATTCGCATTAATATAGAATTATTTATGGTGAATTAAAGTTATCGACAACAACAACAATTTGAGGCCAAGGATTGCATGTATTGTTTTCATCCGAATTGATTATTTTCTTCCCTTTTTTTTCTTTCTTCTATTCTTTTTCCCTCTCCTTTCTTTCCTCCTCATCTTCAGTCTCATTCTTCTCCTTCTTCTTCTACTTTTTTTTTCCTTTTTCCATATGTATATCTTTCTCCTCCTCTTCCTTCTCCTTTTCCTCTCCTCGCCCACCCCCTTATCCCCCATATTCTAATTATTATTCTTATCTTCCTCTTCTTACATATACTCTCCTCCTCCTCCTCCTCCTCCTCCTCCTCCTCCTCCCCTCCTCCTCCTCCTCCTCCTTTTCTTCCTTCCTTTCCTCCTCCTCCTCCTCTTACATATACTCCTTCCCTCCTTATTCTCCTAACCGTCAGGGTGGCATGGTTGGTAGATTCGTGGACTCGCGTGTAGAGTCCCTGCATTCGGTCAGCGGTTCGAGTCCACCAAGTTCGTCCTGGCGTGGTGGCGCTTTGTATAGTCAATAACCTTGTAGTTGGTACTTGCAAAGTGTCTAGATAGGATCAAAGTATCTTATCTTATCCTATCCTTATCCTCCTCCTCTTCCTTCTATTCCTCCCCCTTTTCTTCCTTCCTTTCCTCCTCCTCCTCCTCCTCCTCCTCCTCCTCCTCCTCCTCCTCCTCCTCCTCCTCCTTTATTCTCTTCCTTCGCTATTTATCTCCACTTGCCTCTCCTGCCACCTCTCCATCCAGGCCTTTAAGTGCATATCCATTTGGGTTTGAGGCAGAAAGAGAGAGAGAGAGAGAGAGAGAGAGAGAGAGAGAGAGAGAGAGAGAGAGAGAGAGAGAGAGAGAGAGAGAGAGAGAGAGAGAGAGAGAGAGAGAGAGAGAGAGAGAGAGAGAGAGAGGTTTTCGGGGAGGTTTTCGGGGTTGTGCCTTTTTAGTTATGGTTGAGGTTGGAAAATTCGAGTCACCACCACTACCACCTTCACATCCAGCAAACACTTATGTGAAGGTGATGGTGGTGGTGGTGACTCGAATCTTCCAACCTCAACCATAACTAAAAAGGCACATCCCCGAAAACCTCTCTCTCTCTCTCTCTCTCTCTCTCTGCCTCAAACCCAAATGAATATGCACGTAAAGACCACTCTGATTCAAATTTTGTGCAGGCAGTCAGGAGTCCACATTATCATAATTGTCATTGATGATTATGACAAAATTAATTATTATATTTGTAATAATATGAGTTATTATTATTTTTTCTTGTAATTGTAATGGTGAATATACTAATTATAATAGGACTGACAATAATGATAATAATAATAATCATAATTATAATGATAATCATAATAATAATAATAATAAGGTAGTTAATTATAGTTATGATATGATTAATTTATATGCTAATGATTAGAAAATATGATATAATAACTAATTATAATGATAATGTAAGTGACAATGATAATGCTATTAAATAATAATAAAAGTAATAGCAATTATGATGATAATTATAATAATACAACCTTATTTGCTTGTACTACCATTACTACTAATATTAACACTATACACTACTACTACTACTACTACTACTACTACTACTACTACTACTACTACTACTACTACTACTACTACTACTACTACTACTACTACCACTACCAGTACCAGTACTACCAGTACTGCTACTACTACTACTACTACTACTACTACTCCTACTACCGATACCTCCACCCCATGTTTATTTATGAAATATACGAGGGCTCCACGAATTGGAGGTCAGTAGCCCCAACTCCGGTCGCTACTGACTGTGGCATCCAACCATACTGCTACTACTTATCTACTATTTACTTAATTACAATACTTAGTTACCTCTCTATACTATCTACTACTTCTACTACTACTACTACTACTACTACTACTACTACTACTACTACTACTACTACTACTACTACTACTACTACTACTACAGTACTACTACTACTACTTCTACTACTACTACTACTACTACTACTACTACTACTACTACTACTACTACTACTACTACTACTACTACTACTACTACTACTACTACTACTACTACTACTACGAACCAATACACTGACGAAAACCATTCAATCTAACCCGAACACTAAAATTCCATTAATATTGAATGATTTGGAAATGTATTTAATTTTTTTACCACCGTGGTAAGTAATGCTCCCTTTTTTTCATATTTTCTTTTGATCGAGAGAGCCGGTCCTATCTTCGCTTTACCCGCTGACTCTGGCTACAAGTCATGCTGTGTTGTGTAGAGAGCAGTACATACGTTGTGTTAGGTAGGCCTCGTTTTCTGGCACTTGTATAGCACCCGTTGTACCTCAGTGGCAATGGTGTGTTCCTTCCATGTCCCTGTGACGTGCATGGGTGATGATGTCACGTAAAAAACGGAGTAGTCAAAGTTTCTGAGTCGGAATTTTGCTGCAGGTTTGAGAGAGAGAGAGAGAGAGAGAGAGAGAGAGAGAGAGAGAGAGAGAAGAGAGAGAGGAGAGAAGAGAGAGAGAGAGAGAGAGAGAGAGAGAGAAGGAGAGAGAGAGAGAGAGAGAGAGAGAGAGAGAGAGAGAGAGAGAGAGAGAGAGAGAGAGAGAGAGAGAGAGAGAGAGAGAGAGAGAGAGAGAGAGAGAGAGAGCATACTCTGACAAAGGGTGTTTGTGCAGCGAATCTCTATATAGCGTGATTTATTATTTGGAATTTCACCTCCTAATGAGTAGCTTCGCTCAACAAACAGGTACTCATATCACCTCATGCTCTCCTTTATCCCTCCCTCTCATCCTCAAGCCCACTTCTTCAACCTCCCACTAACACCCTGCAAGGAAAGTAAAAAGAAAGGTAATTTAGTCTTCTCAGTAAAACATCGTGTGTGTTTTCATTCTTCTTTCTTTTTCTTTCTTTCTTTATCTTTTTTATTGTTTTTATTTTGTTTTTGTTTTTTATTTTATTTCCTTTTCTTTATTTTTGTACCTTCTCGTAGCCTCGTCTTAACTGGGCTGAAAGGCAAAACTGACTTTCCCTGTGTTGGCAATGGCTTGTAGTTTGTCTTGTTTTGTGGTTTTCTCGTATTGTAGTTTTTTGGTGTTGATTGTAGTGGTGGTGGTGGTGGTGGTGGTGGTGGTGGTGGTGTTGATTGTAGTAGTTGTGGCGGTGGTGGTGGTGGTGGTGGTGTTGATTGTAGTAGTGGTGGCGGTGGTGGTGGTGGTGGTGGTGGTGGTGGTGGTGGTGGTGGGAGTCTTTATGTTGTCATGAGTAAAATATGACTGCCATTTCTTTCCTTCTTTCTTAGTATTATTTCCGTTGGCTTTATTTTCCTATTTATTTATTCCTTGCCAACGAAATTTGCCAGACCATATTTTTTGCTTGTTCTTTGTCTTTATTTACTCCTGCTGTTACTTCTACTACTGCTACTACTTATACTAATACATCTACTACCACTACTACTACTACTACTTTTACTGCTACTTTTTTTTACTACTACTACACTACTAAAGATACCTCCACCACTTGTTTATTTGCGGGCCCCATTAACTGGAGGCCAGTAGCCCCAACTCTGGTCGCTACTGACTGTGCCATCCAACCATAGACTACTATTACTTATCTTATCTATTAATTTCTCTCCTCTCTCCGTCGCCTACACTAATGTGCCGCTCTCCACTACAGTGGCCTGGTAGTTCAGGCCAGCTAAATCGATGGTTGTGGGGGCGGAATATCTAGTGCCCCTGAGACATAGGAGGGCAGACCTGAGCAGGGAGAAGGAGAGACGGCATCTCATCCAGGCGACAACGTGGCTCCTTGGCTGGTGCTTCTTTTCTGCCAATTCATCTGCTAGTCTTGAATAGAAGCACTTGGCCTTGGGGCCCATCCCGCCTGACGTAGTGAAGACCAGGGGTGTGAAGCTGCCGTGGTCGACATTTTGAATCCTATCTCCATAACTCCTGATTTTATCCCGTTCATTCTTTTGGTGAGCAGCTTCCAGTGAGATCGTCTGGTAGCAGCAGGCGGCCATTGGATCGAAGATTCTGATGTCCATGAACGCTCTCTGTCCTCTGGTCCAGAAACCACGAGCACTTACGTCCACTCGGGCATCGTTTGTGGTGTTGGCCGTCCTATACTGCACGTGTTCGCCATTCAGTGGGAGGAGAGTTGGTTCGGAGGAGACGTCGCGGCATACCTCCCTGAGCATACTGGCCGTAAAATCTCTCACCTTATCGTGTCTGAGGGGCACACGAATCCCCCCTTTTTACATGTCATTGTATGGTCAAACTTTGTTTGGATCTCCACATACACAGGTTTTGGGAAGCCCCTCCACTGGCCAGCCATACCTCAGAGCAACGGCATCTACGAATTCTTGTTTGTTGAGGCTGAAGCCTTTAGCTCTGATAGGCAAGCATGTTAGCCATTTGGGGACGCTCCCTTTTCCTGTGCAATGTGAATTTTCTTCACGGTTTCGACTGGCATGACGTTTTTTTTAGGCGTTCCAATCTTTCCACTGGGCATTTGTCTGTTTCTAGACATGGTTTTTTTAGCTCTAAGTTTTCACCATTCTGTCTGTTTCGCCCCTTTGCATCTTGAGCTATGATTTTTTTTTGGTGAGGGACCAGGTTAGGTGGATTTGGGGTCTCGGTTTTCTTCCTCAGCCATTTTCTCAGGGGACGTGATCCCCATCCCACCCCGTCTTGGTGGAAGTGACGCAGCTTCCTCATTTCCTCTCCTATGATGAAACTCGTTTTTAGCAGTGCTGGTAGGAAGGTTTTTCTGATAGATTTTCCAATGGTCTGAGGAGGTGGCTGATGCCTGGGATGGTGGCTTGACGAAGCTCCATCGTTGTTGTAGGCCATGTGTGAATGCCCGAGTAAGCTGCGTGTGGGTTTTGTCTTGGCTATGTCGGACAAGACGCCCACCTCTTTCACCCACTCTGATACTTTCTCCTCAACATATTTCTCCTTGAACTCCTGTGTTCCAATCACTGCTCCCAAATGCCGCTGCCCGTCCTTTGTCACAGTGACTCCACTGTCTCTGAAAAAAACGCCCTTCCAATTTTCATAATGTTCGGGTTTTACGATGAGGATGGACTTGGTGGCGGTTTGGGTTGTGTATCCTATATTAGGGCCGTTCTTCTTCACAAGATCCCACCACTTCCTTAGTTCTGAGATTTTCCCGGCCCCTGTTAGGTCATCCGCATATGCCACTTGTTTCACCTGTGTCTTTTCATATGAAATCTCCTCTTGAAGCACTGATAGGCCAATGGCGTACATTGCCATGGCTACTGGGTCACCCTGTGCTGTTCCCTCCCTTGATTTCAAAATTTTAACAATACTATTTTTACCATTATCTCATGAACATGTCTGAGGGATCTCTGTATGTGTTTTCCACATATGTCGCGAGTGGGGGACACTTCATTCGAATGTTGTGGAGCATTGTCTTTCTGTTTATCGTGTTGAATGCATTTTTTGCGTCCACTAATAACACCGCTTCACAATCTTCCTGACCAAAGATCCTCCTCATGGCGTGGATGGCCGCTTCAAATGCCTGCCTGCTGTCCCGCGGGACACCTGTAGGTTCCCTGCCGCTCTCTTACATCCTCCTTGACCACCGCCATGATGCATTTCCCTATGATCCGGCGGAGGACTTCACCAATGCCGATAGGCCTGCAACCTGGCTTCTTGTCCAGGGGGATAAGGCGGCAAGCAGTCAGGCGTCAACATGTCGGCATTTGATGGCAGCAAGTTTTCTCGCTAGTGTTGTTATGACGCTCCACAAGTCACCAGCGGCATTGCCCCATTGAGTGCTGCTCAGCAAGCGACGCCACCCTCTTGCATCCATGCCTGAGGGACCCCCGCTGCCTTTTGTCTGGAGAGCTTTTGTCCACACCAACTCTCCTGTAATCATCTCATATATGACACTGTTTGATATTTGAGGAGGTCCCTGCTGTCTTAGTCCCGCCAAGTTGCTGGGTTGAGGATGTTTTTCCTTCAGCAATTGGATGGTTTCATCGGTGAGTGGCAACACACCACCGTTCTGATTCTCATCCAGAGACCGGAGTGCGGATGAAACGTTGCCTTGTCTCATCTTATCCGCAAAGCCACGTGCCTTATCATCGCTTTTACTACTACTACTACTACTACTACTACTACTACTATACTACTACTACTACTACTACTACTACAAATGTTCATACCATACTGCTTCCACATCTACTACTCATATCGCTACTATTATTACTAAAACTACTATTGCAATCATCTTTTATGTAAACACACACACACACACACACACACACACACACACACACACACACACACACACACACACGGTAAAAACCCCGATTACTATGACGTCATCAGAGTTATGGACCGATTTATGTTGTAAAAAAGTTAGGGAATGGCGGCAGAAGGAGGTCAGAGCCGTGATGTGCAGCGTGATGAGCACTACCATTAGTCTTGCGTATGTTAACAAGTTATTCGCGAGCCAGGCAGGGATAGGTAAGGGATAGGGATAGGATAGGTAAGCCAGGCAGGGATAGGTAATGGGGGCAAGCTTTCCATTATGAGTGTGTAAACTGTGAGAGAGGATGGAGTGAACGTGTATAGGTTAGGTTAAGAGAGGAGAGATGAGTAAGGAGGAAGGGAGGAGAGGTGAGATAGGAGAAGGGGAGGAGAGGTGAAAGGGAGGAGAGGAAGGAGGTGGAAAGGAGAAGAGGTGAGAAAGGGAGAAAAGGAGGAGAGGTGAGGAAGAAAGGAGGAAGAGAGGAGAGGTGAGTAAGGAGGAAGGGAGGAGAGGTGAGGAAGGAGAAAGGGAGAAGGAAGAAAGGAAGGTGGTGTGTTGAAAGTAGGAAACATGATGAGGAGGATCTATGGTTTGACAAGAAGTTATTAAGTTGATGAGGGTTTATCGGTTGCTTTATGTAATATTTTTTTTTATGCATTGGCCAATATTTGACTTTTTTTCCTGCCTCCTTATCCCTTATTTAATTTTTTACCTCATTTTATATGTTTTTGCTTCGGTTTTCAGATTTTTTTTTTTATATGCATTGACTTATTTGTACTTTTTTTCCTCTCTTTCTCCAGGAATGTTTTTTTCACCTCATTTTATATACTTTTGCATCGGGTTTTTTTTCTTCATACATTGACCTATTTTCACTTTTTTTCCTCTTTCTTCATTAACGTTTTTTTTTTTTTTTTTACCTCATTCTATGTTTTTGCTTCGTGTTTCTTAATTGTGTTTATGCGTTGACCTATTTTCACCTTTATTTTCCTTCCTCCTCAACAATTGTATTTTATTTGACCTCATTCTATATACTCTTGCTGCGGTTTTCTTTTTTTTTTTTGCTTTGATCTACAATATTTTTACTTTTTATCTCCTACCTCCTTCTCCATTATTGTATTTTTTTTACCTCATTCCATTTGCTTTTACTTCAGTTTTCCTCTTCTTTCCATTATTCAATTTCCCACCCACCATTTTCTTCCCTCTTCATCCATAATAATTCCTCATCTTCCCTCCCTCTTTATTCTTATGCCTTTTGCCAGCCCTCTTTCCCCTGTTACATTCTTCTTACTTGTATTCACTCTATCATTTTTTCCACCCTTCATTTTTCTTTCCCATCTTGTTCTCTTCGTCTCAGTTTTCATATTTCATAACTTACTTCCCTCCTCTCTCCCTCATCTTTCCTTCCTTTTTCACTTTTTTCTCCGTCATTTTTTTGTTTCCAGCACCTTATTCTTAACATATTTTCCCACGCACCCTCAGTCCCTTCCTCGACTGTATTTTTTCTTCTGTTTTTGTGTTACATTATTCTGGCATCCCTCCTGCGTTCTCCCAATCACCACTCCAATCATATTCCCTTCCAGCACCCACCTCCTGCAACTTCGCATCTGATTAGTTCCTCGTGGACCAATCAACTCAGTGTCTAACTATCGCCCAGGCTTGAAGCTTATGGATTCTCATTGTCTTTTGGCTCCTTTTCCTCTTCCTCCTTCTCCTCCACCTCGTATTTTTCATTTGATTTTCCTTCTGCCCTTTTCTTATTTCTTCTATTATCTATTAGTTTTTTTCTTTTCTATTCTTTCTATTTTTTTCTAGTTTTCTAGTTTATATTCCTTCTATTCTTTTTCTATTTTCTTTCTTATTTTGTCTTCTTCCAATGCTTGTATTTGTATCCTACTCCTCTCCCCCCTCCTTCCTGCTCCTTTTCCTCTTCCTCTTCGTCTATATGTGTTTGTTTGTATGTATGTTTATTTCTTTCCTTCCCATTCTTCATCCATTTCTTTCTATCTTATATTCCTTCTAATTATTTTATATATCATTTGCCTCCTATTTATCTTCCTTCCTCCTCCTCCTCCTCCTCCTCCTCCTCCTCCTTATTATCCTCCACCTCTTCCTCCTCCTCCTCCTCCTCTCCTTCTCTCCTCCCCTCCCTCCTCCTCCTCCTCCTCTCCTCCTCCTCCTCCTCCTCCTCCTCCTCCTCCTCCCCCTCCTCCTCCTCCTCCTCCCCCTTTCCTCCTCCTCCCCCTTTCCCCCTTTTTTTTAAACGAAATCAAGGAAAAGCCTTGCAGCAAAAAGCGTGCATTTTAAAAAAAACAAAAAAACCACAAAAAAAGACGAAAAACGCAAACCCACGACAAAATTTAACGAAATACGAAAAAACTCTTTTAAGCAGAAAAAAAATTTTTGAAGTCGTATTGCCGAAATGACAAATAAAACCCCTAAAGAATTCTAAGCTATGTTAAAAGGAAAAAAAAAATGACGTCAACCATAGGACCTTTTGGAAATAAAAAAAATGGCAAAACACACAAAAAATAAAGTATCTAGGGCCCGGTACTCTAAATAACTTTTTTGAAATCACCCTTCACAGTAAAAACCCACCAAAATCAACCCCCCCCGGGAAAACCCAAAAACAAAGGTACTTCCCTTCAGCTCTTTTAAAACCTTTCGGGGAAATGTAAATTTTTGGCTCGCGATAAATAAAAATGAAAATTAACAAAGCCCCCTGGTCCTGAAAAAAATTTTCGCCACGCATATTAAAAGAAGAAAAGGGAACGAAATAGTAAAACCCTTTCCATCTTTTTTTAATAAGTCTTTACCCCAACCGGAAAGTCCGTGCGAATGGAAAAACTACAAATGTAAAACCCCCAATTTTTAAAAAAAGGAAGCAAGTCGCAGCCCAAAAAACTACGCCCAATCATTTTTTTAACATCATTTGGGGAAAATTAAAAGGGAAATCCATCATAAGAGACAAAATCGTTAAGTTCTTAGAAAAAATACATAACCCAAATTTTTCGCAGCATGGATTCAGAAAAAAAACGCTCATGCCTCCCCAAATTTTACTTGATTTTTACAATAGTGTTTTTAAAAAATGTACGAAAACACGGGGCCCTAACGTAGTTTACCTCGATTTTCAAAAAGCGTTCGAAAAATTTTTCCTCAAAAGCTTTCTCATTAGAAAAGTAAAAGCTCAGGGTAAAAACAGGCCATTTTTCCCAAATTGGTTAAAAACTGGCTGTAAAATTCGTAAAAAAAGGGGGGTAAAAAAAGGGAAATTTTTCCCAAAGGGAAACCAGTGTAAATAGTGGGTTCCTAAAAGGTCGTTCTCGGCCTACCCCTTTTCCCTTAATATACATAAATCCCATTGACAGGGAATCACATGCGGGAAAATCGAAATTTGCGGTGAAAACAAAATCAAAAACAATAGCCCCCACAGAATCTCGCGTAAACTCATACAAAACGATTTTAAACACGCTAACAGAAGGGTTTTCAAAAACATGGCAAAATGAATTTAAATTTGGACAATGTCATGAAAACAAACATATGGGTAATAAAAACCCTCAAAAAATTTTACGTGTTTGAACGTTTTCCCAAAACAAAACAGTTTTTAAATAAAGAAAAAGATTTAGCGTTATAATCTCGAAAGTTTCCAAACCAATAACCAAATTATGAGGTAGTAAAAATTTAAAATTTAAATTTTGGTTTTGGCTTTATTGGCAAACTTTCATTTTCAAATCTAAAAAAGTTATACTCACTCTTTTAACTCGCTTTTTTCGCCCCCATCTAAAAATCTGTGGGGATTTCTGGTCACCTTTTTAAAAGGACATAGATAAACTGAAAAAATACAGCGCAAGTAACCAAAATGATACCTAGATTGCGAAATAAATCGTACAAAATGGGCCTCAAAGAATTTAACTTTTTTCCCCTAAAAAAACAAAGGATAAGAGGGGGAAATCTGGGGGAAGTTTTAAAAATCTTAAATGGTTTACGAACGTAGTCCCAGAAAATCTTTTAAAGCTAGACCGGTCAAGCTCAACTAGAAACAACGGTTTTAAAAATAAGCAGGAAAGGGTTTTGTAACGAACGAAGAAAAATTTCCTTCTTCAAAACCCCCGTGTTGAAAAACGTTTGGGAAGGGGCCTGCCGTCAACGAAATAAACCCCATATACAATAAAAACATTTAAAAATCCCCTCGATAAATTTTTCATATCAAACCCCCCCGGTTGTCACTGTTTATCTGGGAATAATAAATTTTCCCCGGGGCCCTCTGAAACTTTTTCTCATTCGTAAAATGTTTGCGAGCCCGCGTCTACCCAACCCCCCCACACGTCTCAGACAGCCCCGAGAAAAGGTCCCTACTAAAAATTTTTTGACCTTTGACGGGCTGTGTTCGGAAAGGGGGCCCTGTCAATTTTGTTTACCACCCGGGATTTATATACCAGGGGGCCCCTGCTGCAGGGGGCATTTGGGGGTGCACGGCGTCCCTACTTTGGGAAAATGCACTACCCCCCATGGATTTTAAACGGAGCTGGGGCCTGATTGACTGCTGCCTCCCCAAAAGCGCCAGGCAAGGGTGCCGCACCACCCCTGAAAAATTCCACCTAACCTACACCAACCCTCATTAGACCTCAAACAACACAGATGCCCCCCAGTTAACGGTTTTCCACTACTACTCTCGACCTGTGACGGGCTTTTGGTTCAGTTTGGGTCCTGACGGTTTTTTGAAACCCCCATCGGGATTTTGGGACCAGGGGTCCTGCTGGGAGGAGGCATTGAAATGTCGGCGTCCTACATGGAAGGGAAACATCCCCAGTGGGGTTGAACGGGGCCCGGGGCCTGATTGACTGCTGGGTCCCCAAAAAAGCGCCAAAGGGAAGCTGCCGCAAACCCCCCTTTGAACCTCCACACTTGGTTTTACACCATTAAAAAAACACACATAACATGACCCCCTTTTTATCAAGCACTAAACCCCACCCCCACAAAATAGTAAAAAAAAAAAAAAAAAAAAAAAAAAAAAAAAAAAAAAATAGTTTGGGCCCTAAAATTACAGCTTTCAACTTTTCCCCACAAAATTTCCCGCAGTTTTTTTTTTATATTGGCCCGGTATCCCTTCTTTTTCCGGGAGCTTCGGCTGGGGGATGGGGGGGTTGGGGGGAGCCTTCTTAAATTCCTATCCTTTCTCTCTTAAATTTTCTAGTTAGTGTAGTGTGTTAAAACAAACCCCCTTGTAAGGACCTATCGGTCTGTTTTTTTTTTTGTGTTTTTCCCTTTTTATTCCTTTGTTTTTCCTTTTTTAAACCTCCTCCCTTTTCCTCCTATGTCTCCTCACTTTAGAAATTTAGATTAGACAGTGTAGTCTACACGGGAAAATTTATTTGGGACCAAAGTAGCTGTTGCTGTTTGGGATTCCCCTTTCCCTTTGGGATTCCCTTTTCTCCCCCGTAAACCCCATCCCATCTCTTTCACTGGTTTTTAAACCCCAATTTCTTCCCTTTTTAGTTTTTTTTTCTCTCTCTCTCTCTTTTTCTCCTGGCCCCTCTCTCATCTCTCTCCCCCCTTTTCCCCTCTCTTTGTCTCTCGCCCCCCTCTCTCCTTTCTCTCTCTCTCTTCTCTCCTCCTTCCCCTCTCTCTTCTCCACCACCCCTCTCCCGTCTCTCTCTCTCTCTCCTCTCCCCCTCTTCCATTTTTTTGTTTTTTTTTCTCTCTCCTCTCCCCTCCTTTTCTCCCCTCCTCTCTC
>JACEEZ010022253.1:107500-115000 GCA_016584305.1 Chionoecetes opilio
CCTTAAATAATCCTTTGCAAAGACGCCTTTACGTCATTGTAATTCTCTAGAATCGCCAGTCCGCATATTTGATCGCCTTGTAAAAATTTATAGCTCGGCGCTTACTGCCAATGATTTTATTGAATTTCAAGTAGTCATCCAACTGGGTCTGTTATGTTATTCAGACCGTTTTATTACCAGGGAAACATGTTTTTCAACCCACGATTGAAAGTTTTATTTGTGAAATAAATACACAGTTTTTTCGGCCCGTATCGTTATTACCCATTTAGTAAGTGTCAATCAATCAACTTCGCTAGTACCCTGTGATCTTCGGAATCAGCTTTTTTTATAATTGGAACTAAGATAACCGATTTTCTTTGATGTTACATTGTAATTTATGCCGCATATGATTCAACTTTGATCACTGGTTGGCCAAATGTTCCCACCACTATATTCGCAGTAATCAATCAGATCAATTGTCGGTAGTTAGTGAAAACAAAATAAATCTAGGATCACTATTATCCCTTTGGTAGGCTCACCGGGACCACCTGATTTAACATATACTTCGTGTTTGACCATTATCAAGCAATCCGCATACCTTTTCTATCAGCAGAACTTATGATTCCAGTTTATACGAGGAGGTAAAATCCCTCATATGTATTGTGTCGTTTAATTATTGTGGGACAACTGACTATCTCGTCATAGTGGAGCACAAATCTTTATTCACATTTGATTTGGAGAGGGCGCTATATTGTCCCAATAGTTAGCAATTTACCGTTTATTTAAGCTTAATCTTTGCGTAGGATCGATCATATGATCTTTGTTTACTTTATCGATTTCGATTGCTTGCAAAATTATCTTTAATGTAAAGAATGAAACCTTCCACCGCTTTATGCATACGGCAATTTAGGAATGTATTATAGCCTGGGGAATGGCTATTTCAGCTAATAAACTGTTTCTCTTTTGGTTGAGCCAACTCTCAGTGATATAACGATATCTGGCGTATCGGCAACAAACGTATGCTAATAATTCGTTACGCTTTTTTAAAATAATGCTTCTGGCATTGGTAGAGTAATTAAAGTTCTTTTAATAGTTTTGGTAAACCTTTGCGGTTTGGGGGAGGTTACCGCAGGGGTGACTAGGGGTTCCACTGATAACAGGGCGCTTTGATATTAAGTACTTTGATTAGTATTTGCGGGAACGGAAAAACGTGACACAGCGTTGCTGTGGGGTAAGAAGAAAAAAAAGGGGTTTTTAAGGTGATCGCTGTGCTACTGCCGTAGATCGCTCGTCGTTTTTGTGACTGTAAAGAAGCAAGAAGAAACTATCATTTAGCAGCCCGTCATAATCGTGCATGGCCAACGCGGGCTGACGGTTGGAGGGTCAGTCATCCCCAAACAGGATGGAATCCTCAAACCATGGATGGGGTTCTTCGTAGAAATTATCCCAGAAGTTTGCGAAGTCTACATTTTCCTGTGAAGGAGGAGGAAAGAAGGAGGAGGAGGAAGAGGAAGAGGAGGAGGAGGAGAATAGAAGGTCCGTTGTCTTGTCTAGACTCTTTACTCATATACCAATGTCCTTTGTAACTCGTATTCTAACTGAGGAAGAGGAGGAGAAGGAGGAGGAGGAAGAGGAGGAGGAGGAGGAGGAGGAGGTGCTGAGTGGCAGAAAAGGAAGAGGTAGAGAAGGAGTAGTAGGAGTAGTAGGAGGAAGAAAGAGGAAAGACAGTAACAAAGAGAATAAAATGAAAATCAATGACTTGGAAATTGGAGAAAACTAGAACTAGGAAGAGGAAGAGGAGGTTGTGATAGTGGTGGTGGAAAAGAATAGGAAGAATGAGGGGAAGTAAATGGAACATAAGAACATACGAAAATAAGGAAGCTACAAGAGGCCGAGAGACCTACACGAGGTAGCTCCTGTAAAAATGGAAGAGGGAGGAAAGGGTAGGCAAGAGTGGGGAAGGGGTGAAGGGAAGGAGGGCTGAATGGGTAGGGAGGAGGCCAAACACTGCTAATACACCGCCTCAAACATGAATGGAAGCAACCCTTAGAATGTCTTAGGGAAATAGAGAGTGAGTGTAGAAAAGAAAACCTATTGGATGATGATAAGGTTACACGCCTTGTTGTTTATTCCGTGGTGAGTCTTGAACACGAATACCTTTGTGATAGTAGGATAGAAGTGTATAAAGGCTCCTCTTCACCCAATATTTAATCGTGTTTTGAAGGGGTTGCCTTATAGCAAGTATATATAAAAGAGATACTGTAGAGAGCTCAGTGTAAGTCTGTTCAGAACTATGGATTATTTTTTTACGCATCATAAATGCTTGGATTTTTTTTTTTCACATCACAATGTTTTTCAAACTAATGAAGAAACAGACAATGACATGGACAATGATAATGAACTTATAAATATACAATGATGAAGGAAATACGTGGAAACAAGTAAGAAAATAACGTAAGGAAGAAATGAAGAGCAAGGAGCAAATGCGCTTATATGTCTAATTAATTAATATATATATATATATATATATCTATATATAATATATATATATATATATATATATATATACTATATATATATATATATATTATATATTATATATATATATATAATATATATATATATATAATATTATATATATTATTATATATGTTTCAGCATCGAGTATAATTTTAATCTTGTTATAAGACGATAAAGGAGATGCAAAAAAAATGCGAAGGAGGAGGAAGAGATGAAGGAGAAGGAAGAAATGAAGGAGGAGGAGGAGGAGGAGGAGGAAGAGGAAGAGGAGGAGGAGGAGAATAGAGGGTCCGTTGTCTTGTCTAGACTCTTTACTCATACTCTAATGTCCTTTGTAGCTCGTATTCTAATGTCCTTTGTAACTCTTACTCTAATGTCCTTTGTAACTCGTATTCTAATGTCCTTTGTTACTCCTATTCTAATGTCCTTTGTTACTCCTATTCTAATGTCCTTTGTAACTCGTATTCTAATGTCCAATATCCTCGTTTTTAATCATCTTTCTATCCTCTTATGTCCAATATCCTCGTATTCTACTCGTATTCTTATGTCCAATATCCTCGTTTTGGTCGTCTGCCTCCAACTTTTCCTCCTCATCCTCCTTCTCGTAAAAAAAACCCAGGAGATTAATAAGAGTTTGCGGAGGGAAACTTTTCTATCCCATGCAACTCCAACGTCCACAATGGAAACCAATATAGAAACCAATATATATTAAGATACTATAATCATGAGAGACAGTGACCTCATACTAACCCATGAAATTGGTTTACCTGCCACCGGCCACAAAATCATTAGTATGAGTCAGATATTCAAATTATATAATGTGATAGAGGATGAGATCTTCGGTGACTGATACTACTACTATTTATCTACTTTTTTACTACTCTACTACTGTACTATATACTACAACTACTACCACTGTGTCATATACTACAACTACTACCACTACTTCATTTACTACTAACACTTTAATCACTTTACTACTACTACTATTTGTACTACTACTTCTACTATTTTATCTGCTACTGCCATACTGTAGGGATGTGCAGTAGTAGTGTTTTGTGTTATTTTTATTACAGTAGTATTTTTAGTGATAGTTGTGTATGTAGGTAGAACGGTGCGATAGTTAATAGGTAGGAGTACGTTGAGGGGATAGTCCTTGTGGTAAAAACAGCGTTATTGGTGTAATGCGAGAAAATGGGTTAATCCTGTGACTCCTATTGACGAAGAGTTTACATTGAGTGGTAAGAGTAAAGTAATATATAAATATCTAGTAATTAAATGCACGCAACTTTTCCTTCACACCTCAGTCCTTAATCAGTAGATATAGGTTCCGACAATATTTTATACCCGCGGTCGCTAGTGACGTCACGGCAAGAAGGCGAGGTGAGGGAAGACCAGGTTTCTCTCTCGCTCTGGCCATCTTTGGTAGCGACAACACACGCGCGGAGAGTTGTGTCGTACAACCCTTTTCGAAGGTATGTGTGGGGCGGTGTATTTATAAGGATGTATAGGGCATTGATCAGTTATGTATTGGACATTATATTATCATTGGTTTACGTGTATTCAGGGTTTTGGAGCTGAACTGAGTGAGCTGAGTGAGCTGAGGGGGTGGTTTAACCCATGAGGGACCCACGTGTGTGCTGATGGTGGTTGTGGGTTGCTGAGCTGAGCTGAGTGGATGACCCGCGGATACACCAGTGTATACAGCTAAGGCCATGATTCATCGCGAGTGTGTGTGTAGATAGGTACATTACCTAGTGACAGTGGGGTAAAGGAATTCTTGGGATTTTGTTAAACCCGAGTAAGAATCGCGTCGTGTCGGGGATTATTATTGTTCAGTGATTTTTTGGTGAAACCTTAGAGTGGGGATGTGACTACTGGTATCAACACAATGATAATATACAGAAACCCTGTTAACGAGTCGTTTATTAAGTCCCAGTTATACTCACATATTCTCTAAATCTTTAATTTTTTTTCCCACTTATTGTGGGTGGTGGCAGCGTAATCGCCAGGTTTGTGGAGCCCTTCAAGTTAACATCAGCTATAAGGGGGGGCGCTACATTGGCAATATATGATTAAAGTAGCAATATAAATAACGGTAATAAATCATACACACACTCTCTCTCTCTCTCTCTCTCTCTCTCTCTCTCTCTCTCTCTCTCTCTCTCTCTCTCTCTCTCTCTCTCTCTCTCTCTCTCTCTCTCTCTCTCTCTCTCTCTCTCTCTCTCTCTCTCTCTCTCTCTCTCTCTCTTTCTCTTTCTCTTTCTCTTTCTCTTTCTGGAACGACCGTGTAGGAAAAATCTCGAGCAAAAATAAAGAATGGCAAGCTTTCAAGGTGATTGGAGGGCAGTGCAGACATGGCGGGGCGGGGCTCACGGAGAGGGAACGGAGAGGTAGCTCGGGGGATGTTAACAGGGAGGAATGAAGCGACGCCTTCTGGACACAGAACTTTTACAGGTGGAAGGATGCCAATCAGACAGATTTGAAGCGTTTACTTTTACCTCGTGTGACAAAAAATAAGGAAGTTGGCGAGAAAGAGTGACAAGATTGTAGGCCTCTTGTAGCTTCCTTATTTTCTTATGTTCTTATATGTTCTTATGATTGAATGTTGTCCGTATATTTACTCACCTCTACATTACTTTATTTATTTGTTGATATATTTATCTGCTTCAATCTTTTCGTGTACGTAATTTTGCCTCTGACTGACCTATTTTTACGTTTGCTAGCCGTCTATAAAGATTTGCTATAGTCATGTTTCTCTAGCACCGGCGGGATGCTCTACGTTTTCCCTGAACAAGACCAGATTATGCATGCTGTGTCCGAGTACCATTACAGTGCGTTCTCGTACCATCTCTCTCTCTTCCCCTCTTTTCCTCTCTCTCTTCCCCTCTCTCTCTCCTCTCTCTCTCTCTCTCTCCTCTCTCTCTCTTCTCTCTCGTCGTCTCTCTCTCTCTCTCTCTCTCTCTCTCCTCTCTCTCTCTCTCTCTCTCTCTCCTCTCTCTCTCTCTCTCTCTCTCTCTCTCTCTCTATCTCTTCTCTCTCTCTCTCTCTCTTCTCTCTCTCTCTCTCTCTCTCTCTCTTCCCTCTCTCTCTCTCTCTCATCTCTTCTCTCTCTCTCTCTCTTCTCTCTCTCTCATCTCTCTCGCTTCTCTCTCTCTCTCTCTCTCTCTCTCTCTCTCTCCTCGTCTCTCTCTCTTCTCTTCGTCTCTCTCTCTCGTCTCTCTCTCTCTTCTCCTCTCTCTCTCTCCTTTTCATCTCTCTCTCTCTCTCTCTCTCTCCTCTCCTCTCTCTCTCTCTCTTTCTCTCTCTCTCTCTCTCTCAAACTTTCTTCATCTCATGACTAAAATATCCCCAACAAACCAAGCAAAGTCTGCATTTAGGCTTGACCTTGAAATTATATCGTATGTTGCTAGAGTTTATTTAGCTACATAGGTGAATGTGGATATTGTTGCTACACCGGTAAATAAGACTAGCCAATCATGCTCTTGGGAGAATGACCTTGTGGATCTGTCTGGCGTGATGGGCAGACAGCTTGCGATGGACGGACGCAAAGCTGCTTAGTGAGCCATGTTTCATGTGTGGGTTTTGGTGTCCTGGCATGTCGTCAGGTATCTGCGGGGATGTAAAGCTGGTCAGATGTAAAGTTTTGAATGCACAGCTGCACCTTATGATTTACTGAGCTTTGTGTGGTGTTCTGAGGGTAAAAAAATTCGGTGGTGTTAAATAGAGCCCGTTTGTTTAGTGTTTACATATATTAGGTGTCACGTAAATGTGTTGATAGCTGTAAGGTTTTGTAACATGTAAGGTTTTGAATGCACAACTGCACCTTATGATTTACTGAGCTTTGTGTGGTGTTCTGAGGGTAAAAAATATCGGTGGTGTTAGATAGAGCACGTTTGTTTAGTGTTTACATATATTAGGTGTCACGTAAATGTGTTGATAGCTAGCGATTTTTGACGTTTAAGTTGGTATATTGATGTGTTCCTCCCTGTTATAGTGGTAGTGTCGTATCCTTTGTTGCTCTCTCTCTCTCTCTCTCTCTCTCTCTCTTCTCTCTCTCCTCTCTCTCTCTCTCTCCTCTCTCTCTCTCTCTCTCCTCTCTCTCTCTCCTCTCTCCCTCTCTCTCTCCTCTCTCTCTCTCTCTCTCTCTCTCTCTCTCTCTCCTCTCTCTCTCTCTCTCTCTCTCTCTCTCTCTCTCCTCTCCTCTCTTCTCTCTCTCTTCTCCTCCCCTCCCCCTCTCTCCCTCTCTCTCTCTCTCCTCCTCTCTCTCCGTTATTTCTCCTCTCTCCTTCTCTCGTCCCTCTCTCTCGTCTCTCTCATTCCTCTCTCTCTTCTCCTCTCCTCTAGTTCTCCCCGTTCTCTCTCCACTCTTCTCTCCTCTTGTCAAGTGCTCTTTCTCGCATGGTACATGTCTCATACCTCTCTCATTTCTTTTCTCTGGCTTTCGTCTTTCCTGCTGTCTCGCCGAGCTGTTCATCTCTCCTCTCTCATTCTTCTGGTATATGTAAGGGTCACCGCATTACAGGTATTCCGAACGCCTGCATGATGTCAGTGGTGCGGATAGTTAGTGGTACGAATGCTTACCGTTAGGGTACCAGAAACTCCTTCATAATCTCAAGTTCTGCTGGATAGTTTAGTGTCGAATGCCCCTCCGATGGCTGTCATTAGTTGTATTTCCAGACTGGTCCCTGAGAGACTGATCTTTTTTTCTCTTTTTGTTTATTACATTTGTGCCTATAGCGCCTGTAGGCAGTGGTGGTGACCCAGGGGTGGGATGGTAGGCTCTAAAGGTTCACTTGAGGGCTGTGATGGTTGGTCCTCTCCCGTGGTGGCGCAGGCTGGATTTTTATAGTGGCACCTGTGATTAGAGGCTCATGCCGCCCCCCTGTGTCCTCCGATGCACTCGCAATCGAAGGTAGAGTTGATGCGCAGGGCATGTGGGTGTTCTTACTTACTTACTCGACGGTGCAGAAAGATTTTGGTTTTCGTCGGGGATCGAAC
>JACEEZ010022253.1:117500-120000 GCA_016584305.1 Chionoecetes opilio
TCTTCTGTTTTCTTTTTTTAAGCTTTTTTTGTTGTTTTTAAGCCTTTTTTGTTCTTTCTAAGCCTGTTTTGTTCTTTCTAAGCAATTTTTGTTCTTTCTAAACCATTTTTGTTCTTTCTAAGCCATTTTTGTTCTTTCTAAGCCTTTTTTGTTCTTTCTAAGCCTTTTTTGTTCTTTCTAAGTAATTTTTGTTCTTTCTAAGCCTTTTTTGTTCTTTCTAAGCCATTTTTGTTCTTTCTAAGCCATTTTTGTTCTTTCTAAGCCATTTTTGTTCTTTCTAAGCCATTTTTGTTCTTTCTAAGCCATTTTTGTTCTTTCTAAGCCATTTTTGTTCTTTCTAAGCCTTTTTTGTTCTTTCTAAGCCTTTTTTGTTCTTTCTAAGCCTTTTTTGTTCTTTGTAAGCCTTTTTTTATTCTTTGTAAGCCTCTCCTTCTGTTAAGTGTTATGTTGCTGTTATTCTTGCTTTTTTTCTTAATCTTTATTCTTTATCTTTTTATATTTATTCTATTTTTTCTCTCTTCTCTATTCTTTATTATTATCAATCTATTCTTTCTTTTCTTTTTTACTGCAAGTGGAAAGCAAGTGAATTATGATGACCTATTGATAACTGTACTGGACCCTGTAACTCACGCACCACGAAACGGATTAGGATGAATAAGGCATTGAATTGCTGATCTAATCCTGAAGACCTAGACAAACTTTTAAAATGTCAGGCGAGGTTTTAAAGGTTATAAACTATACTCGAAAGCAAGCAAGCCGACCAAACGAACAGTTGAAATCTACGCAGTACATTTGTCAGCTTTCAAAGCGGGCAAATATAAGTGTGTGAAAAAAGTAAATAGAAGCAATTAACCAAACTATCGTATTCTAAAAGGTTTAAAATGTTAGGATGGGAAATGGACAAAACTAAAATTTGGATGGAATGTTTTTAAATCTATATGACCTATTCCTGCATTCCACCATTGCCTGAAACATGTCAACAACTGTATATGTGTGGAATGTAGGAATGTAGGAATGTAGGAATGGGTAATATTATATGCATTCCATCCCATTTCTTTTTTTGTCTTTTTTTCATCCCTACATCTGTAACATTTTAGAATCAATGTGTTACTTATATAAAATAAATCTTACCCACATCTTTCTCACGGTCGAAGGAAGAGATTGCAGTTCATAATGCCATCATTCACACGTGTGTTGGGCAGTGTAAGGGGTTAATTACTGCTTTAATAATTCATTCTCGCCCCTATGTTCACGATCATAGTTCATATAACCGGTTGTTCATTAAGTTCCCGCCGGCAACCCGTGCTGAGAAGAGAGAGAGAGAGAGAGAGAGAGAGAGAGAGAGAGAGAGAGAGAGAGAGAGAGAGAGAGAGAGAGAGAGAGAGAGAGAGAGAGAGAGAGAGAGAGAGAGAGAGAGAGAGAGAGAGAGAGAGAGAGAGAGAGAGAGACTGAAATAGAGAGTGAAATAGAGAGAGAGACTGAAATAGAGAGAGAGAGACTGAAATAGAGAGAGAGACTGAAATAGAGAGAGAGACCGAAATAGAGAGACAGGGAGAGAGAGAGCATTTCTTCACCCTTCTCATTATTCTCCCCATATTTTTCCCCTTCACCCATTTGTCTCCTCTCGCACTCCATACCTCATGCTTTTTTATACATTTCTTTCCTTCATTTCCTCTCTTACTTCCTTCCTTCCTTCCTTCCTTCCTTCCTTGCCTTAAAAGGAGTCCAGTAAAAACGACACAAAAGATGAATGATATTTTTTTGTGGGTATGACAAACAAGGACACACAGTTGTTTTTATATTTGAGACGAACGAGAAAGGTGATTAGGCCATTAAAGTGATTTTTTTCTTTATCTGTATGTGGTTTAGAAGTATATTTACATTTTTCATGATCTCTAATAAGATGAAGGAATGTGTAAGCTCTGAAGTTCCCTATGCTAATGTTTTTATCTCATGTATTATCTGGTTTAATGTAAAAGACGAGAGAGAGAGAGAGAGAGAGAGAGAGAGAGGAGAGAGAGAGAGAGGAGGAGAGGAGGGAGGAGAGAGAAAAGAGAGAAGGGGAAGAGAAGGAGAGAGAGAGAGAGAAGAGAGAGAAGGAGAGAGAGAAGGAGAGAGAAAGAGAGAGGAGAGAGAGAGAAGAGAGAGAGAGAGAGATAGTGTATGTCGGATGAATGGGGACGCAGTGTGTTTATGTGAAGTTATTTGGAGAGTTCTGCTATATACACCCTTCCCTCTTTGCCTTCCATTTGCCGGAAAAGCTCCAATCTGAACTTATTAGGCCTCATGAGCATTAATGTAAATTGCGTGTGATTGAGTGCGACCTAGAAGAGGGTGGGGATTGAGGGGCCAGCGGGTGATATCATTAGCCTTGTTTATTTGTCACCTACACTAAGTAATACACCTCCTGCCCTGAAACCCTTGGAAATTATATCATGACTGTCTTCTTTTGTAGTAGACGTAAAATAGTTAGTAGAAAAAAGGCGTTAATTTTGTGGTA
>JACEEZ010022253.1:122500-125000 GCA_016584305.1 Chionoecetes opilio
TCGTAATTGTATGGCTAACAACAGAATTATTTTATATAGCATAGGAAAGAACTGGGCGTGAATGAATTAAAAGGAGGTTAGGAATACAGACCGAAGTGCAGGATTGTTATTTCCGTAATCTCCTCCCACTCAGTCATTTCCTCATCTTTCTTGCCAACATCTGTGATCCCCCTGACCCGCCTGCTGACCTCTGACCCGCCTGCTGACCCCTGACCCGCCTGACTTCTCTCCATCCTCTACGTCTTCTTTCATCCTCTTTCATCTCTTCCTTAATGACCTTTGCCACTTTTGCTCCCATACTTTTACCCAAGTCTTTAGTATTTTTTTATTCGCTGCATTTTTTGTCTTATTAGTAACCCCGCGTCGTCTCATCTCTCAAAATTGTAATGCGATTTTTTTTTTTTCATTCAACATCCTTGTCGTTTAGTTATTGTTGTTTCCCATTCATTTTGGTCATATTTTGCGTCATGATTCTTCCTCGTTATTATAATCTTCGGTCGTTAATCATTATCCTATCCTCAGTCGTCCCCAAATCGCTATTTATGAACACTTTGAAGTCTTGTGTTGTGGGCAGGTCGATTGAAAAAACTCTAAATTACTAAGAAATCTGAAATCCACCGGAGCGTAATAACGTATCCATTCTAAGAGACCGCGGACGTACGAGTGAGAAGAGACAGGACACACTTCAGACACTCTCTCTCTCAGTATTTCTCACATAAATATGTTAGCTTTCGTGATTCGGCAGTAAAGAATTTAAGAAAACTAGAAAGCGCCCCTCTCCCCCCCAAAAAGAAGAAGATAAAAACTGCATCAGAACCATGAAATAGTTAGCAGTGAAGAGAATATACACTCATAAGAAAGGGTAACGCATAGCTAACATCAACAGTAAACTAATGAGAAGAATCAAATATGTAAAGACAGAAAAATATGCCAAAAAGTGAGAATAGATTAGTTGGTTGAAATTGGTATTATTATGAAATTCTTCTATCATATGATGTAGGAGAGAGAGAGAGAGAGAGAGAGAGAGAGAGAGAGAGAGAGAGAGAGAGAGAGAGAGAGAGAGAGAGAGAGAGAGAGAGAGAGAGAGAGAGAGAGAGAGAGAGAGAGAGTACATACACGAGAACATCAATTAAACTCTCTCTCTCTCTCTCTCACTCAAAAATCTCTTTAACTCACATCCTTTCATGTCCATTATACAGGAAAGTTTTGGTGTGCGTTTTTAGTGAGGTATTTTTTATTTTGTTGCGGGGGGGGGGGGGGTAAAAGATGATGGCTTACCCCTAAAAAAAAATTGTAATAATCCCTACATTTCTCAATCCATTATGACCTAGTATATCTTTTTTACCCCATACATATTTATACTTTTTTTTCCTCCTAACCATATACAACCCATTTGGTAAGAGGTTTATGATGAATGTGTATGTAATGTATGGTGACTTTATCCCTTTTCATCACTTTATGGTGGCAGATAATCTTTTGAATTTTTACTAAAGGTTCCTTTCATTTTTATCCACCTACTACTAATGCTTCCTTTACTGATATTTCGTGCCAGGCTTTCAACTTTTAACGTGTGTGTACAATATATTCTCTTTGATCTCTCTCTCTTTCTCTATCTCTCTCTTTTTTTATCTATCTTGTATATATAATGATGTTGTGTGTGTGTGTGTGTGTGTGTGTGTGTGTGTGTGTGTGTGTGTGTGTGTGTGTGTGTGTGTGTGTGTGTGTGTGTGTGTGTGTGTGTGTGTGTGTGTGTGTGTGTGTGTGTGTGTGTGTGTGTGTGTGTGTGTGTGTGTGTGTGTGGTGTGTGTGTGTGTGTGTGTGTGTGTGTGTGTGTGTGTGTGTGTGTGTGTGTGTGTGTGTGTGTGTGTGTGTGTGTGTGTGTGTGTGTGTGTGTGTGTGTGTGTGTGTGTGTGTGTGTGTGTGTGTGTGTGTGTGTGTGGGAGAGAGAGAGAGAGAGAGAGAGAGGAGAGAGAGAGAGAGAGAGAGAGAGAGAGAGAGAGAGAGAGAGAGAGAGAGAGAGAGAGAGAGAGAGAGAGAGAGAGAGAGAGAGAGAAGAGAGAGAGAGAGAGAGAGAGAGAGAGGAGAGAGAGAGAGAGGAGAGAGAGAGAGAGAGAGAGAGAAGAAAAAAAATAGAGAGAGAGAGAGAGAGAAGTTTGTCTGTGTGTTTGTGTGTGTGCCTGTGTGTTTGTGTGTGTGTCTGTGTGTTTGTGTGTGTGTTTGTGTGTGTGTCTGTGTGTTTGTGTGTGAATGTCTGTTCTTGTTTTATGTATATTTCGACTTCATTAAATAGAGCATTACAAGTGCTTGTCGGCCCTTCGGACCCATGTATTGATGTTTGTAGTAGTAGTATACTATATTAGACAACAACAACATGTGATTGCAAACTCCAATCGTGTTGTTGCTGTCGTTAGTCACTGGTCAAAGTGCCTCGGTGTAGACCACGTTCCGTGTGATTCCAACCCTTTGTGTTCCGTGTGATTCCAACACACACACTCACACA
>JACEEZ010022253.1:132500-140000 GCA_016584305.1 Chionoecetes opilio
AAGCTTATTCGCTGTGAGATATTTCAGCGGGACTATTATAGTTTCAGAATCTCATCCCTGAGTGTGTTTGTTCATCCGGTCGGTCGTCGTGGGAGAATGTCACTAATAGTTAATAACCCTTTGAGCTACGAGGGTTTGATTTTTATTATGCTGTTTCGTCCACGTGTCGTACATTGCAGTGGTAGTGTCGAAAGATACAGTATTTTAGTGTCGAAAAGGTTTTTGGTATGTGTTGGCAGTGAAACATGTTAAGATCTTGTTGTTGGTCGTGAGGTTTTGGATAATGGGTAACACAGAGGGAATTTTTACCCCTTCACGCCCAGCTCTTTACTTTGCTATATAAAATCGTCTGTTGTTAGCCATAAAATTACGAAAAGTTAACGTAATATACCAAGTTAGCTACTGGACAGGGATACTAAAACAGGTCATATCTATAAAATATTGCTTATATTCATTAAAATTGTGTAATGATACCTAAATTACAATGGAAATTACGTTCTGGTTCTCAAGGGGTTAAGCCTCTCGTAGTGATGGAAGAGGTTGGCGTGCGAGGGAATGCAAGTAGCCATCGTATCCACCATCCATTCTATCGTAGCTATCGTATCCACATAGCCATCCTCCACCGCCTCGCTGTGAAATTAATGAGTATTTGATATAAATATTTGAATACTGCTGAAACCTAGAAGTGGCTGATCTATGCTATTCTTGAATATCCTTAACCCCTTCACGCCCAGGTCTTTCCTTTGCTATATAAAAGTGTATGTTGTCGAGCCATAAAATTACGAAAAGAAACTGAATATACCAAATTAGTTAGTGAACAAGGATACTAAACAGGTCATATATATGAAATATTGCTTATAGTCCCTAAAAATCGTCTAATGGTACCCAAATTACAATGGAAATTACGTTCTGGGTCTCAAGGGGTAAAAAAAAAGTATTAAATGTTCACATCTTCGAGTAGAGTCTACGAACCCACGAATGTCCACCTCTCCTCCAATCTACCATCTACCTCCAATGCTGGTTTGTGTATAAGGATGTAGCAAGGGAAATAAAGGAAGGAAAGGCAACTTTTAGTAAATCAGATCATATGGTCAATTTTATATGCAGAGGTAACTCCCTTTTTTACATAATATTCGTCACACATAAAGAAACTGCCGAAGTAATTTTTTCAACTTTTCGGATAATACAAAAAAAATCCTCATTTTCTTAATTTTGATATCAATGCATTGTTTATCATTTTATATTTTAGGCCACTCACACCCTACACATGACCTTGGCGACTATACCAATAGACGCGCCACAGGATGAAGAATTGATGTAGGCAAAAATCCAGATATTGCCGAAAAATTATTTAGGCAGTTTCTTTATGAGGGTGACGAATTTTATGCTGACCTTACAAATTTGGAAGACGAGCGAATATACCAAATAGCTTTAAGCTGTATACTCACCCACCCTTACCCTTTACGACCATTGAAATAGTAGCAATCGTAGATACATATATAACAGGTTAAATCCGACGGAATTCAAATGTTATATATGGAAATTACATGCTGAATCAGGATTATTAAGACATTCTTTATCAATGTTTTATGGGGTCGCTATTCTGTGTGTGGAGGGGGAGGGGGGGTTACCGGGCAGCATATTCCCGTTCTCTATGCGAGTATGTGGTTTCCGAGTGAAGACGCTTGGCTGTAGCTCCGAAACTAACCATAGGATCATCTCGAAAATACCCTCATTGGTGATTCCCACGCAAAGGTACCATGCGAAGTCCAAAAATACTTAATCTACCCTATCCGTAACCTAACGTAACCTAACCTGACGTTTCAAGAGTAAATGCCACATACTCTTCCAGAAAACGGGAATATGCTACCGGGCAAGTGACTAGGCAGCAACGTTCGCAGTCTGTAGAACGTATGACGGAAGGCTCCCTTCCCACTGTTATCTGTGTGGTATATACTCGTAGCCTGCCTTGTTACCTGCGTCGAGGCTGAGGGAGCATAGCCTACAGGTGCAGCGGAGTGATGCACCTTTGTCTTGTCAGGCAACGACCCCGCCAGACTGACAGCAGACAAGCCAGGTACACATTTGGTTGTAAAGATAGATGACCATATACCTTGCTCTCGCTCTGGCTCTCGCTCTCGCTCTCGCTCTCGCTCTCGCTCTCGCTCTCGCTCTCGCTCTCGCTCTCGCTCTCGCTCTCGCTCTCGCTCTCGCTCTCGCTCTCGCTCTCGCTCTCGCTCTAGCTCTCTCTCTCGCTCTCGCTCTCGCTCTCGCTCTCGCTCTCGCTCTCGCTCTCTCTCTCTCTCTCTCTCTCTCTCTCTCTCTCTCTCCTCTCTCACGCACACACACACACACACACACACACACACACACACACACACACACACACACACACACACACACACACACACACACACACACACACACACACACACACACACACACACACACACACACACACACACACACACACACACACACACACACACACACACACACACACACACACACACACACACACACACACACAACACACACACACACACACACACACACACACACACACACACACACACACACACACACACTCAAAATTACCATAATATTTCGTAATTGTATCTTTCATAGACGATAATGCACCACTTTTTGGGTGATTGTGTCAATCTAAAGACAATAGAGACCAAATTTTTGGTTATATATTGATGTTCATGTTGTTATAGTAATGATACAGTTGAATAATGAGAGCGATAATAATTATGATAATGATAACTATGTTGATAATGAAAAATAGAGTGAAAATGACGATATAAAACGACGAATATAACGAATAGAAATGATGATAATTAAATTGGAAAAAAAACATTTTAGTCCCCGAGGGAATGTCCATTTTCCACTTCCTTACTTTAATCAGGAACTTTGCATTGCAGAGGCACTGCCGAGCTGCCTCTCACGCCGGCTAGGAGAGAGAGAGAGAGAGAGAGAGAGAGAGAGAGAGAAGAGAGAGGAGAGAGAGAGAGAGAGAGAGAGAGAGAGAGAGAGAGAGAGGGATGAGAGAGAGAGAGAGAGAGAGAGAGAGAGAGAGAGAGAGAGAGAGAGAGAGAGAGAGAGAGAGAGAGAGAGATTATCCAATCTTATACCTTTCTTCTCCTCTTCCCGTAACGATGTAACTCAATCGGGGATAATGAATGTAGACAAACTAAATCCTTCCTTCCTTCCTTTCTTTCTTTCCTTCCTTCCTTCCTTCCTTCCTTCCTTCCTTCCTTCTTTCCTTCCTTCCTTCCTTCCTTCTTCCTTCTTCCTCTTCTTCCTTCTTCCTTTCCTTTCTCTTCTTCTTTCTTTCCTTCTTTCTTTTTTTCTTTCTTCTTTCTTTCTTTCTTTCTTTCTTTCTTTCTTTCTTTCTTTCTTTCTTTCTTTCTCTTTCTTTCTTTCTTTCTTTCTTTCTTTCTTCTTTCCTTCTTCCCTATATTTGTGTGTGTATGTGTATGTATGTGTGTGTGTGTGTGTTATTATATGTATGTGTGTATGTCTGTGTGTGTGTATGCGTATGTGCGCGCGCCTTTTTATGTTTCTTTCAGTCTGTGTCTGTCTGTCTGTCCGACCTATTTTTGCATACCTATATCCTCAGTGTGATATAAACCAGGTAAGTTTCCCAAGGTAAAGTTGCCTGAGTAGTGGTCACCTGGTGCGCTTGCGTCGAGGTGGTGGTGGTGGTGGTGGTGGTGGTGATGATGGTGGAGGCGATGGTGGTGGTGGTGTTAGTCAGTCGCTCTGTGGCTGCCGGTCTGTGTGTACGAGCGCTGGTTTGCTCTCTTGCCCTCCGTCGCTCATTCTACTTACTACTTCGGTGCGCTCGTCATTTTCTCTCCCCTCATAATTTTGCTCACGAGTCTTTTGATACATTAGTGGTGTTTTGAGCTCATACATATGAAAGCCAAGTTTTTAGTTACTTTAATTTCCGGGGAAAACTTTATTAAGGAAGTTTATTTTCTGACTAGAGAAATAATTTTATCGTGAGTGAGTTTTCTCTCAGTCGAAAACATAAATAAATGCTGTGAAAAAAGTTGTTTTAGATAGAAAAAATATTCATGCATTTTCTAGCTACCTTTTTTTTTTGTCATTTATTACCTCAGAGTTAAAACTTGACCCAGTGATCTTGCTATACTCCTGTTTTTTTTCTTGTGTGTGTGTGGTGTGTGTGTGTGTGTGTGTGTGTGTGTGTGTGTGTGTGTGTGTGTGTGTGTGTGTGTGTGGCGTGTGTCGTGTGCGTGTGCGTGTGTGGTATTTTGTGGTGTGGGTGTGGTGTGTGTGGTGGGTGTGTGCTGTGCGTGTGTGGTGCGTGCGATGTCGTGTATGTTTTTGTATATGTTTTTTTTCGTGTGCGTATTTATATTCATTTTATGGAACTTCAATTCCCTGAAATTAACAGATAAAAATAGAACACACACACACACACACACACACACACACACACACACACACACACACACACACACACACACACACACACACACACATCACACACACACAGTTTATAACTAGTTACGTGATGGTGTTTTTAGCCAGACCGATGCAGTGTTGAGGTGGCCAGCAATGCTTGACAAGTAGATACACAATATTGTGTATCCTACTAAGGCAATGCACGGAATTGCTGCAAGAATACTTATTGTAGGCATATTCTTTTTTCCTGTTTTTTTTTTTTAAGTTTTTGTTTATAACGCGCATAAAATATATTTTTTTGTGGGAAACAAGTTCCATTTTAGAGATAACGATCACATTCGCCTGTTTTTTGCAATGCCCTTTTTCTAACACGAGTTCACATGTAGAAAATTTTGCCTTTTTATATTTCGGAAATTATCTTAAGCAAAATATATAAAAAAATGTAATTGATTTTGGAGCTTATAATGTATACTATGATATAATTTTCACAAATTTTACACATTTTTACACATTTTTAGTTACACAATAACTTCGATACCGACTTGCTTACAAACATTCACATTCGACTTTCTGCTTAGTCGAGTAAAAACACAAAGCTGCTCATGATTGGAAACTCCAACGTAGCCACTCATGCATTTCTTTCAAGAGCGAACCTATTGCCTGATATTGAGATTAGAGTCAGCGGGGAGCGTAGAAATAAAAGACGTGGCTACACAGGGAGAAAAGAGACTGATTGAGAAGGATAATAGAGACAGAGAATAGAAATAATAGAGAGAGAAAAGAGAGAGAGAGAGAGAGAGAGAGAGAGAGAGAGAGAGAGAGAGAGAGAGAGAGAGAGAGAGAGAGAGAGAGAGAGAGAGAGAGAGAGAGAGAGAGAGAGAGAGAGATAGAGATAGAGATAGAGATAGAGATAGAGATAGAGATAGAGATAGAGAGAGAGAGAGAATAGAAACGGAAGAAGACAAAAAGAAAACTCCAAGAAAAAATTTAGTGTTCCAAAACCAAGGCTTTCGTGAAAAGAAAACAAGTTGTAAATGGTGCTGGAATGTTCCTTAATTTTCGGAATTTTATAAAGGTATTGAAAATCTATATGAATGTTTTTTTTTCATCTATTTTTGCGTGATAAATGAAGTGTGAAAATGTTATCATCACCTCAGGAAATCAATTAACACTTTGTCATCTTTAATAACGGTTGTAACGATGACGAAATGCTATTGACAGAAATTAGGGACCATTAGGCATTAATTTATGGGTATTCCTTCAAAAATGCGATACTTATAAACGCGAAATATTATGTCACCACTGAACGTACAATCTGAAGTCATGGCAGATTCTCTTTATCATAGTTTTTTGTTAAGCGAGGTTGGAGGGATATTTTTGGTGCTACAATGCTGCAAATGTGACGCGAAAATTAACCCCTTGAGACCCAGAACGTAATTTCTATTGTAATTTCGCTACCATAACACAGTTTTTAGTGACTATAAGCATTACTTTATAGATAATGACCTGCTTAGTATCCTTGTCGACTAACTAATTTGGTATATTCAGTTACTTTTCGTAATTTCATAGCTAACAACATACAATTTTTTATATATCTAAGGGAAGATCTGGGTGTGAAGAGGTTAAGGTCATATTATTGAAATTGTTCTGTCATTGTTAAATGGTTTTATCCTTATTTTCATTACTTTTATCATATGTGTAGACTTGTAGTGATTGCCTCAAAGGATGGAGATTGCCTAGATTTAAGACTGACTAGTGATTGTGATTAAAGATTTTCAGAATATCATAATCATAGGCAGAAAAACTGGGAAATATGTTACTGTTACTGTGAAAGACTTGCATTGGAAAAATCTAGGAAATTGAAAAAAAAATTAGATCCCATCGGAAAAAAAGTATGAAAAAAGTAAAGAAAAACTCCCACTTGAACAGAATGGATGCATTAGTGTTACATGAGAGATAGACAGCGACAGACAGACAGAAGACAGACAGACAGACAGACAGACAGACAGACAGACAGACATAGCAACAAACAGACAGACAGCCATAGCAACAAACAGACAGACATACAGATAGACAGACATACATACATAGCGACAGACAGACGGACAGACAGACACAGACAGACAGACAGACAGACACAGACAGACAGACAGACAGACATAGCAACAAACAGACAGACAGATAGACAGACATACATACATAGCGACAGACAGACAGACAGACAGACAGAGCGACAGACAGACAGACAGACAGACAGACAGACAGACAGACAGACAGAGCGACAGAGCGACAGACAGACAGAGCAAGATACAGACAGACAGAGCGACAGACAGATAGAAAGACAGACAGACAGAGCGACAGACAGACATACAGAACAACAGACAGACAGACAGACAGACAGACAGACAGATAGTGGAACACGGCTAGTGATTGCCAGTTTGTGAGAAAATAAATGATATCGACAAATTATGCGTTAGTCGCTGTCTAGGTCATGACAGCAACGCTCATGATGGGTAGTTTACACACGTACCATCATTACTTTTACGTGCCGAGTTAACGTGCAGTTGAATCTCTCGTGTCTAATTGCATATTCTATGTCATTAAAAAAAATTGCTGATCGTCATAAATCTGCATTCTTTTATATTTTTTTCTCGAAAGGAGCTGAATTGCACATCGACATGGTAATGTGAGTGCTAATATTAACCCCTTAACACCCAGACTTTCCTTTGCTATATAAAATCGTCTGTTGTTAGCCATAAAATTACGAAAAGTGACTGAATATACCAAATTAGTTAGTGGACAAGATTACTAAACAAGTCATATCTATAAGATATTGCTTATATTCATTAAAATTGTCTAATGGTAGTCAAATTACAATGGAAATTACGTTCTGGGTCTCAAGGGGTTAACCAGGTGTTGTCAGGTACATGACTCTATAAGGTAATGCTGGTTGTCTGACCTTGAAATACCGGCTTCGTTATTTTTGTGGAGGTGGAGAACTATAAAGTACACTATCTTTTTTCAATAAGATTTTCCTCAGCGCTGTTTTAAGTGTTAACTGAA
>JACEEZ010022253.1:150000-199710 GCA_016584305.1 Chionoecetes opilio
TTGTCTGTTGTTAGCCATAAAATTACGAAATGTAACTGAATATACCAAATTAGTTAGTTGACAACGATACTAAACAGGTCATATCTACCGAATATTACTTATATTCACTAAAGATAGTCTAATGGTATCCAAATTATAATGGAAATTACGTTCTGGGCCTCAAGGGGTTAACTGCTTGAAAACACGCCTCTATGCTATATCCTACCTACCGTAAGTAACATATTAGTGGCTGGAAGACAAATTACAAGCGATAATACGTAATGATCCAGCTCTCTTGTTACGTGCAGGATATATGACGCGACACCTTAATAGATGGGAGTTCACGCCTCGCATTGCTCCAGATAATATGTCAGTGAAAGTACAAATACGAACACATTGGTAATTTTAAGCAGTAGATCACAGCGGTGGAAAAGTTCAAAGGTATTACCGTGTTGTGTGTTGAAAGAAAGACTTCATTACAGGCATTCCAGTGGCATTTATATTTATCCGATAAATTAACCCCAGTTTATTACGTTTATTTTTTTTGAAAGAAGTATTTCGAGAAGGAGGAAGAGGAAGAAAGGGAAGAGGAAGAAGAGGAAAAGGAAGAAGGAGCAGAAGAAGAAGAAAAAGAAGAAGAAAAAGAGAAAGAAAAAGATATACAAGAAGATATAGAAGAATAAGAAGATTAAGAAGAAATAAAATAAGAAGCAAAAGAAGAAGAAGAAGAGCTTTAACTCTGTACATAAAACAGCTCCAATGTCTCGAGGCACGACACAGACATCCCTGCAGCCACGCGTCCTTCAGTACACACACAATATATATGTGTCTCAACCATTCTTCATGCCTGCCTCTCTACTTAAGCTTTCTGGCTACGTGTGTATGTGTGCATGTATGTGTACTTCCTTACCGACCTCAGTGCGTGACGTTCCATGTGCTATATCACCGGATTCGAAAGTTGGCAATCTGTTTTATCCCTTTTTAAAAAAATCTATTTCTTACTTTTTGAGTTCCACTCCTCCTCAAGCACCATCAATTGTTATCCTATTGTGTCCTCTTCCTCTTCATTTTTCGTTCCCACATTGATGTCGTATGTCCCAGTTTTCTCTCTCTCTCTCTCTCTCTCTTCTCTCTCTCTTCTCTCTTCTCTCTTCTCTCTTTCTCTCTCTCCTCTCTCTTCTCTCTCTCTCTCCTCTCTTCTCTCTCTCTCTCTTCTCTCTCTCTCTCTCTCTCCTTCTCCTCTCTCCTTCTCCTTCTCCTTTTCTCTCTCTCTCTCTCTCTCTCTCTCTCTCTTCTCTCTTCTTCTTCTCTCTCTCTCCTCTCTCCTCTCTCTTCTCTTCTCCTCTCTCTCTCCTCTCTCTCTCTCTTCTCTCTCTCTCTCTCTCCTCTCTCTTCTCTCTCTCTCTCCTCTCTCTCTCTCTCTCTCTCCTCTCTCTCTCCTTCTCTCTTCTCTCTCTCTCTCTCTCTCTCTCTCTCTCTCTCTCTCTCTCTCTCTCTTCTCTCTTCTCTCTTCTTTCCTCTTCTCTCTCTCTCTCTTCCTCTTCTCTTCTCCCTCTCTCTCTCTCTCTCTCTCTCTCTCTCTCTGTGACGCGTTCAGGGTATAAAATGTCATATTTCACTCCTGCGTCCTCGTATCGTCACGCTTCTTGTTGTGCATCTTTCAAGCATACAGTTTTATTTTGTATATTCACCTTCCCGGAAAGAGCCGTTCCTGTTTCCGCTCCTTCCTGTTGTGGATTTATAAATGTGTTTTTTTTGGTATCAACTTTTGGTTTTATGTGAGATGATATTTATATATGTCTGTGTGTAATATATGGTGTGTGTGTGTGTGTGAGTGTGAGTGTGAGTGTGAGTGTGAGTGTGAGTGTGAGTGTGAGTGTGTGTGTGTGTGTGTGTGTGTGTGTGCGTGTGTGTGTGTGTGTTTGTATGTGTGTGTGTGTGCGTGTGTGTGTAAATAATTGAAAAAAGATGTGTGGAGCCTCAGAATGTACAAGAAAAATGGAAAGATGCGAAAGATTTCATTTATATTTTTAGACGCACACAGCTGGTGACAAGCCGAAAAGTAAAAGTATTCTGGAAACTGTTCGCTATGTTCTGTTCCATAAGAAGAAGTAAAGAGGACTTGGAGGCAATTTAGCTGAGGGGGCGGCATGTCCTCGCCTCTGAGTCGAAGGTATTGGCCAGGAAATACGGAGGCAGGCTGCTTGTTGTCGATTTCTTGAAGAATAAAAGAAATGCGAAGGAAGAAGGCTTAGAATTCTTGTTGAAATTCATGAGTGAAATAAGTATTAACTCCTTTCGCGCCCAGATCTTTCCTTTGCTATAAAAAAAATTGTATGCTGTCGAGCCATAAAATTACGAGAAGTAACGTAATATACCAAATTCGTTAGTCGACATGGATAGTAAACAGGTCATATCTATAAAATGTTGCTTATATTCACTAAAAATTGTCTAATGGTAGCCAAATTACAATGGAAATTACGTTCTGGGTCTCAAGGGGTTAAGTCTTCATTGCTAACGCTGAACAATACATAATGGAAACTAATGCCTATGTATACATGAAGGTTTGATTAATTATTTAAAGAAAGAAAACATTTAAGAGTATTTATATATCCTCATTGGAGGGTGCCCGTCAGGGTGGCAAGGTTGGTAGAGACGTGAGTTCGCAATGTGCAGCGTCCCTGTGCATCCAGTTCGCGTTCATGTCCGCCTGGATAGTCGTGCTGACGTTGTGCGCTTGATAGTCACTAAACAATGTGTGTAACTTGCAAAGTGTTAGATAGGATGAAATCTTATCTCTTATCATTGGAGGGTCTTCTTTATGACGTGAAAATACATAATGAGGGTAATAGCCATGTCTACGAGGTGATAATAATAAAATAACATGAAAAATTAATAGAGAGAAGTAATATCCTTATAGCAGAGTGTAAGGTGGAAGTAGGAAGGAGGAAAGAAGAGAGATTTATTAGGCAAGCGATCATCCATCTGCTGACTAGAGAATCGTAAGTTGAAAATAGTAGAATAAAGTAGATCTTACTAGTAAAGTATTGTAAGATGAAAACTTATCGTAGAATAGAGAGAGTCTATCTAGTAAGACTAATGTAAGATAAAATAGTTAGGAATAGAAGAGATCGATTTTAGAAGAAACTGTAATAAAATGTAAGAAAATAGTAAAGAAAAAAATATCATATAGTAGAGACTCGTAAGATGAAATAGGAAGAAAATAGTAAGAGATAATAAAAGTACAGGAATAGTAATAAACTCTGTAAGATGAAAATGTAAGAGAAAATAGTAGAAAAAAAGATCATTATAGTAAGAGAAATCGTAAGATGAAAATAGTAGGAATAGAAGAGATCATATAGTAAGAGAAATCGTAAGATGAAAATAGTCAGAAAATAGGAAGAAAAAAGATCATATAGTAAGAGAAACTGTAGATGAAATAGTCAAAATAGTAAGAAAAAAAAAGATCATAATAGTAAGAGAAATCGTAAGATGAAAATAGTAAGAATAGAAGAGATCAATTATAGTAAGAGAACTCGTAAGATGAAAATAGTCAGAAAATAGTAAGAAAAAAAAAGATCATAATAGTAAGAGAACTCGTAAGATGAAAATAGTCAGAAAATAGTAAGAAAACGGTATATGAAAGAAGCGATCGCCCATAGGAGTAAGGAGATCACCCATAAGTCTCACATATGGATAAGGAGATGGGTAATAAGGAAGATAAAGTGGGAATATAACGGAATATAACTAGTTGATGGATCGGACTCGTGCGGGTCACCACTTTTGATGGATTCAGAAGAACAGCGGCTATCCACCACGGCAGCGATGTGATAACCGGAACAGATTGATACAGATTGAGAGGAGAGAGAGCACTGGGAGAGATCTGGTGAATTTTATAGGTTATTGAACGTAAACACGCATGGATACACACACACACACACACACACACACACACACCACACACACACACAACACACCACACACACACCACACCACACACACACACACACACACACACACACAACACACACCACACACACACACACACACACACACACACACACACCATACATACACCTCCGCCACCCCCCCCCACACACATACTCACATACACACACACACACACAACACACACAACACACACACACACACACACACACACACACACAACACACACAACACACATACACACAACACACACACACACACAACACACACACACACCACACAAACACACACACACAACACAACAACACACACACACACACACACACACACACACACACACACACACACACACACACACACATACACACAGACACACACACACTATGATAAATTAGATTAGTTTAGTCTATTTGTGTAGTAAATCACAAACCCCATTGAAAGGACATCTATGAATGTTGCTATTTGTTCTTCATCCGTATTCTTTTATATTCCTTTTCTTTCTTCTTTTTTCTCCATTGTCTCCTTCTTTTTATCATCCTCTTCTACCTCCTCTTCCTCCTCTTTCTCCTCTTCTTCATCATCTATCTCTACTCCTTTTCCTCTTTAATCTCCCATTCTTTCAACGACCCTCACATTTGTCTTCCTTAGTACCGTATTCTTTTCTCTCTACTGCAGTATTTTCAAACAGTTATTTTTCCTTGACAGTATATTTCATCCTCAAACATACCAATTGATTTATTTTCAGCTCCTTCCATAATCTTCCTCATATCCTTTACCATAGACCACTGTATACCTGGACTGTTCACGCGACAATGTTTTAAAATTACAAGCTGCATAGCGGCCTGGCCCGCCCGACAAAGAGATATAGTGGTCTATGGACTATCATATAGACTGGTTTATCAGTATATATGATATACTGTAATCTTCGTAAATGTTTGTTCTATAATATTATCAAATAAAAAACAGTAAAACACGCTAAAGAAATGCCATTACGCGACTATGAAGAAATATGCATGAACTTAATATTCACTTAACTCTTCGCTATTTAAAACTTTGCGAGGCAACTTTTATCATGAAGGGTATCAATAGAAGCGTAATTTTATTAGCTTTCCATTGATATATTTCGTTATCTGATAAATGAATTAGAACCATGCATAAATTAGCGTTAAATAAATAAATAAAATCATCAATCGGGTAATTTTCCCGATTGATGATGTTATTTATTTACTTATATATTTCGTTTTCTGATAAATGAATTAGTACCATGTATAAATTAGCGTTAACTAAATAAATAACCATCAATTGGGAAAATTACCCGATTGATGATTTTATTTATTTAGTTAACGCTAATTTATGCATGGGGGTAATTCATTTATCAGAAAACGAAATACATAAATGGAAAGCTAATAATTGCGCTTCTATTGATACCCTTCATGATAAAAGTTGACTCGCAAAGTTTTAAATGGCGAAGAGTTGAAGTGAATATTAAGTTCATGCATATTTCTTCAGAGTTTCGTAATGGCATTTCTTTAGCGTGTTTTTCTGTTTTTTATTTGATAATATTATAGAACAAACATTTAAGAACATTACAGTATATCATATATACTGATAAACCAGTCTATATGATGCGTTATATATATATATATATATATATAATATATATATATAATATATATATATATATATATATATATATATATATATATATATATATATATATATATATATATATATATTTATTTATATATATGAATCCGAGCGGCCCTCCGACTTCAGGGCTAGTTCAAGCCCATGTGCAACAGGCCGATATTCCGTGCGCAGTCCAGGTATACAGTGGTCTATGCCTTTTACCTATCCTTACCTTTTTTTTTATCTGATATATCACTGGCAACTTCTCTCTCTCACTCTCTTCTATCCTCGCAGTTTATTTCACTAGTTCAAAGGAACAGCAAACACGTATATTGCATTCGGTCAACACGCCTGACAGGGTACACCTGGCGACTATAAGAGACCCTTTCACTCCTCCGTTACACCAAGTTTGACAAGGGAGATGCTAAACGCTAATGAATGAGTGTTTGCGAACAACAAATACTATCGTGTGTGTGTATGTGTCTGTGTTTGTGTGTGTGTGTTTGTGTGTGTGTGTGTGAGAGAGAGAGAGAGAAGAGAGAGAGAGAGAGAGAGAGAGAGAGAGAGAGAGAGAGAGAGAGAGAGAGAGAGAGAGAGAGAGAGAGAGAGAGAGAGAGAGAGAGAGAGAGAGAGAGAGTCGGTGTGAGAGAGAGAAAGGGAGAGAGAAAGTATTATTTAGGATATAAAACATTTCATACTGATCATAAACATGTAGAAAGAAAAATAATATTCATATGAGTTTTTATCTCTCGTTTAACCGCATGAAATTCTTAAATCAGATATGACCCATTTATCAAACTATAATAAATAGTTAAAGTACAGAGGGTCAACTTATTCATGGGAGTATGCATTGCGCAAATAGGTCAATGTAGTTCAAGCGTTGATGCGATATGTATGGTATTGATGACAGGTCGGATGCTTACCTGCCGTGCCTGTGATCAAGAATGGACACGTGATACAGGTATAAAGCACTTCATGCAAGGAAAATGAGGAGGAGGAGGAAGAAGAAAAATATTGAAAATGAAAAGGAGAAGAAGGAAGAGGAGAAGGAGGAGGAGGAATAGGAGAAGGAGGAGGAGGAAGAGGAGAAGGAGGAAGAGGAGTAGGAGAAGGAGGAGGAGGAAGAGGAAGGAGAGGAGGAGGAGGAGAGAGGAGGAAGAGGAGAAGGAGAGAGGAAGAGGAGTAAGGAGGAAGAGGAGAAGGAGGAGGAGGAAGAGGAGAAGGAGGAGGAGGAAGAGGAGAAGGAGGAGGAGGAAGAGGAGAAGGAGGAGGAGGAAGAGGAGAAGGAGTAGGAGGAAGAGGAGAAGGAGTAGGAGGAAGAGGAGGAGGAGAAAGAGGAGAAGGAGGAATAGAAAAGAGAGAAGGAGGAGGAAGATGAGAAGGTGACGAAAGGTTTACCTGAACAGAAAGTGAAGTAAGCGCAAGAGGAGAAGGAAGAATAGCAATTCGAGCAGCAAGAGAAAAAGAAATAGGAAAAGAAGGAGGAAAGATGAGGTTTACGTGCCAGGTGAGGCGTAAATAGATAATATGGGACATGACCTCGTAGGCTGACAGACTGTGCTGCATATTACATTGAGGTGCATGTGTCCAAAATACACTTCGAAGGAGTCGAAAGAAAAATACCAAAAAATATAAAATACAAAGATAAGTAAAAAAAAACCATTTCGTAGTTAAAAGAAAAATTACAAAATGAAAAATATACAAAGAAAAACAAAATTCGGTACTTCGTTTTTTATTAATGTTTGAGACAACTTTTTCTGCATAAAATTTTGATGCAACCACTTTTTATTTATTTATTTATATATTTTTTGTCTTTAGTGTTTGTTTGATGACAATATAATAATTGATATAATAATAATAATAATACCGTCCTGCTCTAACTACTCTATATTGATCAAACATGTAGATAATTTCACACGCTGTAAATTAATCGATGCATTCATACATAACCAAATACTTAATTAACCATACATTGATCGACAACTCATTTGTAAATATACATGAATACGCAAATATAGATATAGAAAAAACTAATGGTCTATTTGGCATTCATTAAGGCAAAGTTGACGCTTCATATAACAATTATAACTCGCAATAATTTTTCGAGCATCATTAACATTATGCCATTGATTTTTTGCACCCGATAACACAATTCAGTTATGGCTGGATATGGATTGAGGCCGCAAACATATCACGGTTTACGATTCATCATCCTAACGCGTTCTTTCACAGTTAAAATTTGTCACAATACAAAACTTCACCTCTTATCATTTGTTTGTGTGTGTGTGTGTGTGTGTGTGTGTGTGTGTGCGTGTGTGCGTGCGTGCGTGCGTGCGTGCGTGCGTGCGTGCGTGCGTGCGTGCGTGCGTGCGTGCGTGCGTGCGTGCGTGCGTGCGTGCGTTGTGTGTGTGTGTGTTTTTATCGGGCCTCCAGCAGGGGAGGACCACGGGCTAGCTTGAGCCCGTCAGAGAGATGCTTTTGAAAAAAGAGAGGAGAGTGTTCGTACTGCTGGCGTGCGGCACGAGGACTGGCTTGTCCATCCTGACGAGGAGTGCGGGGTAGAAAGGGGCACTCAGCAGGATACACTCTCCGTATACTATGCAATTCTGTGTGTGTGTGTGTGTGTGTGTGTGTGTGTGTGTGTGTGTGTGTGTGTGTGTGGTGCTGCGTGCGTGCGTGCGTGCGTGCGTGCGTGCGTGCGTGCGTGCGTGCGTGCGTGCGTGCGTGCGTGCGTGCGTGCGTGCGTGCGTGCGTGCGTGCGTATTCATCTTCATCTAGTTGTATTTTACAGGGCCTGAGCAACGCTCGTATGGCCCCGTCTCCATATCAACATCTTTGTCATTCATCCTTAGTGCTTTGTGTTGGCCGAAGCCACCACCCCGGGAGGCGGGTCATAAACCCCCGGCTAACACACGGTACCCATTCACTGCTGGGTGGACAGAGGCTCGGGTTTTAAGGAAACAGCCCATCTGTTTTCCGCTCCACCCGGGGATCGAACCCGGGACATCTCGGTTGTGAACCGAGCGTGCCACCACTACACTACGGAGTACCCTTGTGTGTGTGTGTGTGTGTGTGTGTGTGTGTGTATGTGTATGTGTTGTGTGTGTGTGTGTGTGTGTGTGTGTGTGTGTGTGTGTGTGTGTGTGTGCATGTATGTGTGTGTGTGTGTGTGTGTGTGTGTGTGTGTGTGTGTGTGTGTGTTGTTTAACATTCGCAGTGGCAAATATAATAATTACCTACTCAACTGCCTATATGTCATGATTCTCTCTCTCTCTACTCTCTCTCTTACACACACTCTCTCTCTCTCTCTCTCTCTCTCTCTCTCTCTCTCTCTCTCTCTCTCTCTCTCTCTCTCTCTCTCTCTCTCTCTCTCTCTCTCTCTCTCTCTCTCTCTCTCTCTCTCTCTCTCTCTCTCTCTCTCTCTCTCTCTCTCTTTATTATATATATATATATATATATATCTCTATTATGTGTAAGTCCCAAAAACTTGCTATTGAGACTTTATTGAAGAAAAAACCGCCATCAGTTTGAAAGCGAACGAAATCTAGCCTCGTATGTGCAGATTCAAAACATTCAAGATGACCACGCGAAGAGTTGTTTTGAGTTTTCTAATAAGTTCGTCTCCATTGATTTGACTCCGTAAATAGAATATCGTCCGCCGTTGTACACCTATCATGTGTGTTAGGTTAGGGGGATTCAATTTATTATACAGCTTAACAACATAGACTTTTTCCTTAACTAGCAATCTTTATTATCACAGTTGTTTGCATTGTTGCTGCTGCCGTCGTTTCTCAGCATTGTTTTCATGGTTATTTTTTCTTCTGAACTTATTTATTGCAGTCCTTTTCCCTCCCGATTCAAGGCATAGAGAGACTTTGCATTCGGTCTCATCTCTATTCTATCCATTTTGTTAACGCGTGATAACCTTTAAATGAGTAGTGCTTGAACAGTTAGGCTTTTTACTTTTCCACCTAACTACAAATTCGACTTTTAACTTCGTTTTCAAAAGGGGAGCATCAGAATAGAATAAAAAACTGAATTGTTTACTATCTGAAACATTTCTCTTTTCTCTCATGAAGGGAGCTGCGTTTCGTTGTCCTTTATTCTACTCAAGCTTATAAGATAAATTTATAAAGATTATGTTTTAAATATATTTATCAAGATTTATATGATACTGCATGGCTAGTTTAATTTATTCGTAAAAAAATCCGTGTCCTGATGCCTTCGCTATAAAGAATATGTTCCTAGTGGCTCTTTTCCTCCCCGATGGAAGTCTTTTTTACTCAGGTCATTATATCAAATTCCATATTTTAATAAAAAACTAAAAAAACTACAGTTTGTAAAGCTACACATACAAACAGAAACCTATGCAGTTACATACATTGATTTAACTGTTGATGTTCCCGGCCTATTGGTTCAGACGACTTTAATACTTTAATGGTTTTGAGCCCGCGTTATTTTAGCTTTAATACTTTGCCGATCACGCTCTATTATGTTTGTTTTAGATTATTATTAGTGAGAAACAGGCTTAGTTTCGCTACAACAGCCTCCACCACCACCATTACCACCATCACCACCATTACCACCACCACCACCACTACCACATATACCATCAGTGACTAGAATAAAGATGAGTAAGAAAGGTTTGACAACGTTAAAAGTGTCAGGGAAAACTAAAATTCAAAGCATTACATATACATAGGACAACTTCAACAGCCGGTGTCGAGTGGCTCGACAATACTTGACATGCACACGTATCCCCCCCCCCCTCTCTCCTCTCTCTCTCTCCTCTCTCTCTCCTCTCTCTCTCTCTCCTCTCTCTCTCTCTCTCTCTCTCTCTCTCTCTCTCTCTCTCTCTCTCTCTCTCTCTCTCTCTCTCTCTCTCTCTCTCTCTCGCGTTTATATATGATGTTAGTACGTTTATGAGTTCATTTCCTGCTAAGCCTTCATGCATGTAAACACATTATCCCTCTACCTAGCCAACATATCCTAACCAAAAATACGTGCTCTTTATGGTGGTGGTGGCAGTGGTTTTGCTGTATGGTTGTAGGTTGTAGAAACTCTTAAGTACGTCAACTCTTTTCGTATATGAATATTCTGGTGTAGAAGGGGCGTAGTAAAAGAGTAGAAATATAATTGAATGATGTGAAAAAGAAAATAGGAAAGGTATGTAGGAGGTTTTGGAGTTGTCCGAGCGTTTTTTGTTCACTTAGAAATGAATGTGTTGTGTTATTTAATCTTTCTTATATTTTCTTTTTACTCTTTCGCTTCCATTCGCCTTTTTATAACAGCCTGGGTCAGTTTTGCCTTTCCCTCTCTCTCTTCTTCTCTCTCTCTCTGTCTCCTCTCTCTCTCTCTCTCTCTCTCTCTCTCTCTCTCTCCTCTCTCTCTCTCTCTCTCTCTCTCTCTCTCTCTCTCTCTCTCTCTCTCTCTCTCTCTCTCTCTCTCTCTCTCTCTCTCTCTCTCTCTCTCTCTCTCTCTCTCTCTCTCTCTCTCTCTCTCTCTCTCTCTCTCTCTCTCTCTCTCTGACTCTCTGACTCTCTGACTCTCTTTCTCTGTCTCTCTTTCTCTCTCTTTTTCTCTTTGTCTCTTTCTCTGTCTCTCTTTCCTTTTCTCTCTTTCTATTTCTTTATCTCACCGTCTCGGTCTCTGTCTTTTTACCTCCGCCAACGAAGTTGGAGGGGTTATGTTTTCACCCCGATCTGTCTGTCTGTCTGTCTGTCTCTGTCTGTTCTGTCTGTTAGTGTACAAGATTTCTCGAAAAGTTACGAATAGATTTGGACCAAACTCGGTATACCAAGTTTATTTGGTATAAGGAAGAACTTTTTTAATTTTGGATGAAATCTATTGACAATTGTTGCCATGGCAACCAATTGATGAAATATTCGGCCGGAGGTATCCGCTCATACTGAGTGCATATATATATATATATATATATATATATATATATATATATATATATATATATATATATATATATATATATATATATTATATATTATATATATATATATATACGTATATTTGATGAAATATTCGGGCGGAGGTATGCGCTCTACTGAGTGCTCCCCCCCTAGTTATGTATGTCTCTGTCTGTCTGTCTGTCTGTCTGTCTGTCTGTCTGTTCCGTCCGTCTCTCTATCTTTGCCTTACTCTATCTCTCACTCTGTCTGTTTCTCTGTCTGTCTGTCTCTGTATGTCTCTCTCGCTCACTCTCTCACTCTCTCCCACTCTCTCTCTCTCTCTCTCACACACACTTTCTCTCTCTCTCTCTCTCTCTCTCTCTCTCTCTCTCTCTCTCTCTCTCTCCTCTCTCTCTCTCTCTCTCTCTCTCTCTCTCTCTCTCTCTCTCTCCTCTCTCTCTCTCTCTCTCTCTTATCTGTTTCTGGCAACGTTCAGCTTTTCTCAAGTTTGAAAGCCAGCTCAAGCCAGGCGTCACTCATCTGTTTCTGCCGCTGCTGACGCTGGTTTAGGGCGGAAGGGGAGGATGATGGCGAGGTAGAGGAGATGGTGGTGAAGAAAAACCAAGAGTAATGATGGGAAGAATAGAGAAGTGAAAAGGAAAGGGTATAAAAGAGAGATAGAGAGAGAGAGAGTGAGACAGAGAGAGACAGACAGACAGATATATATACAGAGACAGACAGACAGAGACAGACATAGTGAGAGATAGAATAATGTTGTGAAGAGTAGAAAAGAAAAAGAAAAGTGATAAGAAAAGGGTATAATTCAACAAAAATTAACATAGGAAATTGGTTATAATGCAAAGTGATGGAGGATACGAAATAGTGTATTGATAATTTTCTGACTTGTGAAGAAGAACCAATAATTATGATGAGAAGAGGAAAAGTGAGGAAAAGGATTTTATTTTGGGAACAGAATAAGAAAATACGAAAATAATAAGAAATGTAAGAAATAGTGCAACAATAATTGGTTGATTTATTACGGTTGTCAAGATATATACCAGTATTAACATTCGTCATTTTCTCTATTTGCAGAATATTTTTTATGTGGATCGCATGAATTCGTTATGCCAGTGGTAAAAAATAGGATTATATTACAGTGCAGAGACTAACTACCATAATTTATTCATCGCGACCCCGTTGTAATGCCGTGTATAAATAATGGTAGGTTTTTTTATGCCCGTCTTGCAGCCCTTCCTTCCGCCTGCTGAAATGATAATCAAAATAGAAAATAAAAACTGGTGCCCTTCTATTCTTTCTTTGTTATTTTTCTTCCTTCCTCCTGTGAACATTTGATATAGAAAAAAGAAATGACTGATGCTCTACTACCCTTTCTGTATTTCTTTTTAACTTCATTCTAGGATATCGAGTCCACCAAGTTCGTCCTGGCGTGGTGGCGCTTTGTATAGTCAATAACCTTGTAGTTGGTACTTGCAAAGTGTCTAGATAGGATCAAAGTATCTTATCTTATCATTCTAGGATAACATATATTTATTATAGATAACACATTTTGCTTTTCTGGATACAATTTAATTTCCTAAACTGAGCATATATATTTCCCTGAGGTAAACTTTATGATCCATGATAATTTATTTTTCTATATTTTCTCAACCACATTGTAACAGAAACATCTTCATGAATACAAATATAACAATAACTTACACAGTAAACCCAACAAAAAGAACAACAACATTGTCAATACGAATTACAACAATTACAATTATATCAATAAAATCAATAAGATAAAATATAACTTTTTGTCTTTTTTCTCCCCAAGCTGCTATTTTCCATTCTACCTTTTCCCTGCGTGCTAGAACAAACATTCAATTTGCACAAAAGCCAGACTTGTATTATATTCCACGTTTTATTTTCTCATATTTATATCACAACTCCAACGTAACCCACATTCGCAAAGGCAAACACTTCCTCTTCGTTTCCTAGACCTACCATTTTCATATTTGATTCGTGACTTCCTGACAGAAGCTGGACAATTTTTATTCCTACTTTCCCTTGCTTTCTTTATATATTTTTCATTTCCTACGTACATTCAGACAACAAACATACAGAACTCGTGCCTTTCTACACATCATATTCCATTTTTTGTTGATCTATCCAACCTGTAACGTATATGAAACATTCCTTCTACGTTCCTGAAACCTTTTTCACGTGTATATAGTATTCTTGACCCCTCTATAGCAAGTATTGACTATGGGAATAGGGGAGTAGAGAGGAAGATGCCTGGATTGTGTGTGGAATATTTGGCTCAACTATTGAGTGCATGGGATGGAAGGAATTTTGAGGTGGTGGTGGTGGTGGTGGTGGTAGGTTATTGAGTTCGTCTAAAGTTTGCTATGTCGATATTATTCATAAGATACAACAAATGAGGGTACGTAGAGAGTCCGAAGTGACAAGACAAAGGTGGTACGTGTTGAAAGCTTGTTTGATCAGGATGAAGAATGAAAGTCGAATATGTAATACGAAGATATACGAAAAAAGGAAGATATAAATTGCATAGTTAAGAAAGTATATTCAGAATGTTTATAAATGGCGTTGAAAAGTATGATAAACGAAAGGAAAGGAAGGCGCTAGAATGTATTGAAGGTGTAATGTTTTTTAGGGTTGTTACAAATTGATAGAAAGATGATAGGGAAGGAAGGAGATACGAAAAGACATTAGGAATTTTGAATCATCTATCTGCACTGAATGTTTTTCATGAAGCTGCCTCATGATAGAGCTCGGAATGAAAGGTTGAAGTGGTGCTGTATTGAGAGTTTGAAATGCCACGTCAAAGATAATAATTATGTAGAGTTATGCAAGAAAATATGGGAAGCGAACTGATTTTGTGCCAGTAATGAGAATGTTACATCAAGGTACAAAAAGTGTACGGACTGAAGGACACTCAGGACCTAAAGCAAGTTTTTTCAAGTTTTTTATTTCGCGTATGTATATGTGTGTATTCATCTAGTTGTATTCATCTAGTTGTATTTTACAGGGCCAGAGCAATGCTCGTGTGGCCCCGTCTATATATCAACATTTTTACCATTCATCCTTAGTGTTTTGTGTTGGCCGAAGCCAGTACCCCGGAGAGCAGGTCACAAACCCCGGCTAACACCCGGTACCCATTCACTGCTGGGTGGACAGGGGCTCGGGTTTTAAGGAAACAACCCATCTGTTCCCGCTCCGCCCGGGGATCGAACCCGGGACTTCTCGGTTGTGAACCGAGCGCGCTATCCCTTACACCACGGAGTACCCGGAGTGTGTGCGTGTGTGTGTGTGCGTGTGTCTGTGTCTGTGTGTGTGTGTATGTGTGTGTGTGTGTGTGCGTGTGCGTGTGTGTGTGGCAGAGATTAGAAAAAAACAGAGCCTTGGAAAAAAAGACCGCAAGAAGTAAGAATACATTGTGTGTTTTATCTCGGACGAAAATGACAAATGATGAAGGAAATCCAGAAGTCATAAGCGTTTCCCAGCTTGAGTGACTCTTATCACAAGTACAAACATGACGAACGATGTAAATAAATCGGGAAGAACGATAAGTATATGCCGAGATGAAAGTTTGATAATACGAAAACCAAAAATAAAAAAATCTTGAAAAGGGAACTTGAGGCGTTTGAAACCGAAATGCATATGTCTTCATGTAAAGACGTCAATAAATACAAAGTACGGAAATACAATAACTCGAGAAAAAGTTTATCAATTCTAAAGTTTTCATATGAAGGAGACCCGAAAAGATGCATGAGGCTATAAAGTATGCAGGAGAAATTAGTAAAGTTTACACGTATTCAGTGTTTGTAATGTCGGATTCAAGAGATGAAGAGTGAGGGAAAGAAATTGGGAAATGATAAGGGAAGGTTAAATATGTCTTGTGATGATGATGATGATGATGATGATGATGCGATAAGGGTAGGTAATGCACTTAACTCCTTCACACCCAGATCTTTCCTTTGCTATGAAAAAATGTCTGTTGTGGAAACATGAAATTACGGAAAGTAACTTAATATACCAAATTAGTTTGTTGGCAAAGATACTAAACAGGTCATATCTATAAAATATTGCTTATAATTACAAAAACTAAGTCTAATGGTACCCAAATTACAATGGAAATCACGTTCTGGGCCTCAAGGGGTTAATTAATGAAAGGAGAATATCTTAATAACAAAGGATTAATGAAAGTTCGATGAGTCAAGGGACATTTTTTTGCTAAATCGTTAGGAATTCGAGATCGTTCATCTGTGTAGATTTTTTGTGATAAAGGAATTAAAAACACAAGTGATATATGTAGGTTTACGAAGAACAACGGATAACGCTTTGGTGCGGGTTGAATACATGCTATTATAAAAAAGATGCGATTCGATGACAATCTGTAGGAATAAAGGATTAAAGACAATCGAATTCGAAAGACAATCTGTAGGAATAAAGGATATAAATGGATGACAGCGAGCGAAGCGAGCTGTCATCCATTTATAATAGAGTAGTAAGGGCGTGAGAAAGTTATGTGTGACAGAAGAACAGTTAGGAGAAAAGATAAGCCCTATTAATTCTTATATTTAACCCCTTAACACCCAGATCTTTCTTTTGCTATAAAATAATTGTATGTTGTCGAGCCATAAAATTACGAAAAGTGACTTAATATACCAAATTTGCTAGTGGACAAGGATACTAAGCAAGTCATATATATTAAAATATTTCTTATAGTCATGAAAATCGTCTAATGGTACCCAAATTACAATGGAAACTACGTTCTGGGCCTCAAGGGATTAATGAAAAAAATTGAAAACTGAAAAGTGAGAATCCAGGAGACCTCTCTTATAACTGGGTCAGAAAATGAAAAGCGACAATATTTTCAGGATTAGAGAAGAGAACGTTTCCCTGTTGATTGGGTTATAAAGGGGCGAGTCACGGCAGATAACGGAAGGCGTAGAGAAGGGAGGAAAGGATTAAATGTGGTGAAAACATGTTACAACGAGATAAAGGAATTGAATGTAATGTATGTACAGTCAGGAATATAGCAACACTGAATAAGAGAGAGAAAAAAGGGTGATGATAGGAAGAGGGGAAGGAGAGAGATGAGAGATACAGATTAGAGGTATCAAAGAAAGTATCTAAAGAACAAGTTTTATTTAGTAATCTACTCTGTGACGTAGAGTGTAATGGAAAGTTAGAAAAGTGAGACACGTTTAGCTTACTTTACCTTGCATGAAACTTTCCTCTTTCAATTTTGTTTTAACTCTTTTCCTACGAGTAAGTAAAATATGATAAATTAAATACCTTATTGAATCTCAACCAAAAATAAATCCCTATTCATCTGCAGCAAATGGACTTGTTTTGTACGTTTAAATAAAAAAAACTCATGAGAAATTTAGTACAATAGAAAGTAAGTTTTTAATCCTAAGACTATCAGATAATATACTTATTGTAATTAACTTAGCATATTGGTTTTAAGTCCTGAATTGTTGAATATATAGACCATATACGAAAAGTGAGACAGTTGCAGTGAATGCACTCCTGTGGCAAGAAAAACGGTCCGTTGAAGCCATAAAAGGGCAAGAGGTGTTTATAAATTCCAATGATGATTATTTTCTCTAGTAGTCAAACATAAGAATAATATTAAACTCGTGTTATTCTCCACCATATTAATGAGACATGTTTCATGCTCATCAGTCACTATGGTTATAACTCGTACCTTCCTTAAATACTTGCGGGAGACTTTTGTTCGATACAATATCAACATTTTCTCGGATGATACTCTTGTAAAACGTATTGAATTAAGATACATCGGCTGTGGCTGTTCAATCGTAACACTATCAACGAACTATACCAAATTGGTGGCGGTGAACTTGACAGGGAGTCTGACGTTCGATACGGATAGATAGACAAGAGTGACCTTGGCAAACAACTGCAGTGGAAAGAATGACCCCGGGTGGTGGTTGGGATGGACGGGGGAGAGTAAGAGCTCGGTAGGTAGGTAGGTAGGTAGGTAGGTAGATGGTAGGTAGGTAGTAGAGGTAGTACGAGGTGGCATGGGGGTAGACTGTAGGTAAGTAGTAGAGGTAGTAGGAGGTGGCATGGTGGTAGACTGTAGGTAAGTAGTAGAGGTAGTAAGAGGTGGCATGGTGGTAGGATGTAGGTAGTGTAGAGGTGTAAGAGTGCAGGTGAGACGTAGGTAAATAGTAGAGGTAGTAAGAGGTGGCATGGTGGTAGACTGTGGTAAATAGTAGAGGTAGTAAGAGTGGCATGGTGTAGGATGTAGGTAGGTAGTAGAGGTAGTAAGAGGTGGCATGGGGGTAGACTGTAGGTAAGTAGTAGAGGTAGTAAGAGGTGGCATGGGGGTAGACTGTAGGTAAGTAGTAGAGGTAGTAAGAGGTGGCATGGTGGTAGACTGTAGGTAAGTAGTAGAGGTAGTAAGAGGTGGCATGGTGGTAGCTGTAGGTAGGTAGTAGAGGTAGTAAGAGGTGGCATGGTGGTAGACTGTAGGTAAGTAGTAGAGGTAGTAAGAGGTGGCAGGTGATGACTGTAGTAAGTAGAGAGTAGTAGAGTGCATGGTGTAGGATGTTGGGTATATGGCGTAGAAGAGGTATGGGGGAGGTGATAGATAGACTCTGCGGTGAAGGGAGGCTGATGGTGTCAGTGTGAGAGTCGCGGAGGAAAGCGAACGGAAAGCAATAACCAAAGTCACTTCCTTCGAAATGGAATGAATTGTTTTACTCTTGCGTGTGGGAATAGGTAGGGAAAGGAGGGGGGGGAGGAGAGAGAGAGAGAGAGAGAGGAGGAGGAGAGAGAGGAGGAGAAGAGAGAGAGAGAGAGAGAGAGAGAGAGAGAGAGAGAAGAGGAGAGAGAGAGAGAGAGGAGAGAGAGAGAGAGAGAGAGAGAGAGAGAGAGAGACCAAGCGATTTTGAAAACCATGAGTAAGATCTGTACGACTAATAGCAATAAGGTAGTGAGAGAAAAAGAAAGAGAGAGAGAGAGAGAGAGAGAGAGAGAGAGAGAGAGAGAGAGAGAGAGAGAGAGAGAGAGAGAGAGAGAGAGAGAGAGAGAGAGAGAGAGAGAGAGAGAGAGAGAGAGAGAGAGAGAGAGAGAGAGAGAGAGGAGAGAAGAGTTTCAGTACAAGTGCATCTTAACATCATATCTTTCAGGAGGTGGATAGGAAACATAATAATAATAAGTGCTTTCTGAAATACTGAATCCTTACTGTAGCCAAGAAAGAGAAAATGGTAGTAGTGCATAGTAATGAGAGAGAGAGAGAGAGAGAGAGAGAGAGAGAGAGAGAGAGAGAGAGAAGAGAGAGAGAGAGGGAGAGAGAGAGAGAGAGAGAGAGAGAGAGAGAGAGAGAGAGAGAGAGAGAGAGAGAGGAGAGAGAGGAGAGGAGAGAGAGAGAGAGAGAGAGAGAGAGAGAGAGAGAGAGAGAGAGAGAAGAAGAAGACAAAGTGTTATTTAGAAATGAACCCAACATTCAGGATAATGAAATGACCGCCATATATCGGCTGGCCTCCTCCTCCTCTTCTTCCTCATCTTCCTCCTCCTCCTCCTTCTCTTCTTCTTTCACTTTTTTTTCATTTGCCCTCTAACTCCTTTTCTGCCGCTTCTTCTCCAATATTAGTTTCATTTGTCTTACTCTGCATTTTCCTGCTTGTATTACGGTCTTCTTTCATTTCTTTCCTTAATTTGACGTCATTTTGGTATTTTCTCCTTTCCTAATTTCTTGGCACTCTTTATATTTTTTTTCATTTATTCACTTTTTTTTTTACTTTAATTTTTTTTTTTTTTTTTTTTTTTTTTTTTTTTTTTTTTTTTTTTTTAATGTGTTTGTAATAGGATAGATCATTTTATTTGTCTACATAAAGGATGGTAACATGTGGTAGATTCTTGTTTTATACACCACACCATCTGCGTGTTTTCATTATAAACACATTTTTCCATTAGGTAACAAAGGTTTGACTAATGATCGCTTTGTTATTCTGCGGACTCATTTATTAATATGCGTGGTTCTTTGTATTTATATTAATATGCAGGGTTTTTTTCTGAAGGGACTTGTTTTGTGCTGAATTAAAATGCTTCTGCAAAAACTCTTCTTCTTTTGATATGTACTTTAAACAAACTTTTTTCTCAATTTTTACCGGCCGATATTGTGTTGCATATTTTCATGTAACTTTTATTTCTATTTTTTTCAACTTTTTGTCAGTGCTGTGTTGACTGTTGAAGTGAGAAACAACTCTTTAATTAATATGTACTTTAAAGCAACCTTTTTCTCTCTCTATTATTACTACCGACCTGTATTGTGTTCGTTTTTATCTACATACCTCATTTTATATAACTTTTATTTCTATTTTTTTCAACTTTTTGTCAGTGCTGTGTTGAAGTGAGAAACAACTCTTTAATTAATATGTACTTTAAAGCAAACTTCTTTTCTCTCTATTATAACCGACCTGTAATGTATTCGTTTTTATCTAGCTTCCTTTTTTTCTAATGTGCTTGAGTGAAAAAGCAATTGGTGAGGAATCTTCTATCTTTACTATCTTACTCTCTCACTTGTCATGATAATATCTTATTTACTTAATTGTGTGGGAGTGAGGGACAGGTGGTGAAAAAAACCTGTCTTCATACTGTTGTACCCTTTCTTTAACCCCTTCACACACAGATCTTTCCTTTGCTATAACAAAAGTGTATGTTGTCGAGCCATAAAACAACGAAAAGTAACTGAATATACCAAATTTATTAGTGGACAAGGATACTAAACAGGTTATATCTATAAAATATTGCTTATATTCGCTAAAAATCTTCTAATGGTAGCCAAATTGCAATGGAAATTACGTTCTGGGTCTCAAGGGGTTAATGGTGTGAGCGTCGTCCGCTCAACTGTCAGCTGTAAACTAATAATCTTTCTGTCACTCGGTCTTCCCGCGTTCCTCGTCTGCCTCTTCCTCACCACTGGCATGACATTTTCCATTTCCTTCCACCATGACAGAGCATCCTTCGCGATAGCCGAATTTCACGTACCGGACACATTAGAGAGAGGAGAGAGAGAGAGAGAGAGAGAGAGAGAGAGAGAGAGAGATGGTGTCGTTGTCATCCTCGGAGGCGGAGAGGTACTCGCCTTCGGTGTCCTCGGAGGCGGAGAGGTACTCGCCCTCGGTGTCCTCGGAGGCGGAGAGGTACTCGCCCTCGGTGTCCTCGGAGGCGGAGAGGTACTCGCCACTCGGTGTCCTCGGAGGTCGGAGAGGTACTCGCCCTCGGTGTCCTCGGAGGCGGAGAGGTACTCGCCCTCGGTGTCCTCGGAGGCGGAGAGGTACTCGCCCTCGGTGTCCTCGGAGGCGGAGAGGTACTCGCCCTCGGTGTCCTCGGAGGCGGAGAGGTACTCGCCCTCGGTGTCCTCAGAGGCGGAGAGGTACTCGCCCTCGGTGTCCTCGGAGGCGGAGAGGTACTCGCCCTCGGTGTCCTCGGAGGCGGAGAGGTACTCGCCCTCGCCGAGGTCTGCAGACCAGGTCTGCCGGGCAGGGACGTCCGGTAGCCACCTTTTCCTCGCCGTCATACTGCTGAGGACCGGCGCCGCTCTTCAGGAGTCACCATCACCAAGGCGCTTACCTTTACAGAACACTGCCGTGAAGGCATGTCCTGGTCCTGCAGCGCTCTCCAACCAACCTCCTTCGAGGCTGAAGAGGAGGACCGCGCTGTCCTCAATTCTTGTCATCCTCAGACGCTAGAAAAGGTCAGCGAGGATAATTTTCTTGGTCAATGCGGGGTTGCCGTCCGCCAGGCAGCCCACCCTGACGAGGGAGTTTCCGTCCTTTTTCGTGTGCCCGACCTTGACAACGGCCACTTCGGTGAGGGTGTTCCGCACCGCGACGTGGGGGGAAACACACTGGCAGTCCTCGTGCAGGAAAGTGAAGAAATTGATCACCCGCCTCTTGCCCTCCCAGCATCAGTACGAGCGCCTCATGTAGGACAGCCTCAAGGCGTGCACGGCGCCGCTGCTGCCGTGCATCCCCGTGATCCCCGAGGCTACTTTCAGGTGGACGTCATCAGGGATCATTGTAAAACGGGTAGCATGCTGCAGGGTGTCTGGAGTGGAGGAACAGGAGGTGGAGGATAAGGAAGAGTAAATAGGCAGGTAAATAAAGCTTGTGTTATGTCCTACCTGCAACGTGTACCTAGTTATGGTTTTAAATGTTATGAGTTAGCAGAACCCGGATGGTCAAGCTAGCCACTGCTCGGTGACGTCTCTCTTGTGGCCTGTTTGGTCCCAGTTAATAATGGGTCTTGTTGACGTGGAGTGGCGTGTGGCGTGAGGGTGTGTCAGGGTGGCGTGGCTGTTGTGTGGATGAGGGGAGGGGTGAGGGAGGGGTGAGGGGGAGGGGTGAGGGGTGGGTGTCGGATGTGCAGTGGTGGTGATGGGAGGGTGAGGGGAGGGTGTCGGGTGTGACAGTGGTGGTGATGGGGAGGGTGAGGGGTGTGTGTCGGGTGTGACAGTGGTGGTGATGGGGAGGGGTGAGGGGTGTGTGTCGGGTGTGACAGTGGTGGTGATGGGGAGGGGTGAGGGGAGGGTGTCGGGTGTGACAGTGGTGGTGATGGGGAGGGGTGAGGGGTGTGTGTCGGGTGTGGCAGTGGTGGTGATGGGGAGGGGTGAGGGGTGTGTCGGGTGTGGCAGTGGTGGTGATGGGAGGGGTGAGGGGTGTGTGTCGGGTGTGGCAGTGGTGGTGATGGGGAGGGGTGAGGGGTGTGTGTCGGGTGTGGCAGTGGTGGTGATATGTAGCAGTGGCGAGAGGTACAGTAGTAGCGTGTTGATGAAAAAAGTGGTGGTCGTGGATACAATTATGGTAATGTAGCGGTGATGGGGGTGGTTCTGAGGTAATAATGGTGGATTAGTAAAGGATTAAGACAAACAAGTGTTTCGATTAGGCAGAATTAATGACGAAGGGAAGAAAAATTGGACCGACACAATGAACATAACTTTTCAGGTAATTGGTTAATTGTGTTACACGCACACACACACATCGATGAAGTCGATGAAGTGTGGGGGTAACACCTTGGTATCGGTGATTTTATTCTGATTCTTGAAGTGTTGTGGTGCTTGTTGCTTGATCACCCCGTTTTGTGCTTATACCTGTAAATGTTATTTTGAAATGTCTTGGTTTTCTTGCTATATCACACACACACAGAGCTGAAAGTTTTTTCCTGTACAACGATTTATTTAAAGAGAGAGAGAGAGAGAGAGAGAGAGAGAGAGAGAGAGAGAGAGAGAGAGAGAGAGAGAGAGAGAGAGAGAGAGAGAGAGAGAGAGAGAGAGAGAGAGAGAGAGAGAGAGAGAGAGAGAGAGAGAGAGAGAGAGAGAGAGAGAGAGAGAGAGAATGACGTATTGGATTCGGGATCTTCAATTATTACCATCCCAGGAGAAAATTTATAGCAAACAATCTATTGCTAAGATCTCGCACACCACTCACACGCTTTGCTCAAGGAAGACACTAACTGACCGCTTGTCAACGAAAATTCTAAGCAGCTTTGAACATGACGCAACATTCATGCCACTTATAGACAGGCAAGGGAGGCAGTATGTGCGAAAGTAGGAGGGAGGACAAATGAGGGCGAGGCCTGCTTTTTACTGACATGAGGAAATCTGTGTCATTTACATCAAAAGGAATACAATAATTAAACTTCCTCTTTGATTTCGTTAATAACTCACCGGACACACACACACACACTCTCTCTCTCTCTTTCTCTCTCTCTCTCTCTCTCTCTCTCTCTCTCTCTCTCTCTCTCTCTCTCTCTCTCTCTCTCTCTCTCTCTCTCTCTCTCTCTCTCTCTCTCTCTCTCTCTCTCTCTCTCTCTCTCTCTCAATTATAGTTTTCAATGGTGTAAGTCTATAAGATGTCGAGGATGCAGGCAGTGTTGCTTCGCTATTTCAAATCTCCTTTTCGTAATTCAAGAGAACATAGACTCGTAATCTCGTATTGATGTGCGTGTCTGTGTGTTAGGGCCAGTTGCAAGAAGGTCTCGTCGTGTGCCCTATAGAGTCCCGGCGTGGCAATGCCCGATTGCACAGGTTCAAGAACAGTGTCATTTCACCCCCATCGTGTGCCCCATCGGGAAAAAATCGTCGGGCGGTAACCCCCTACCGATGAGATGATCGATGAGCACCATATATATCAAATACTTCTATTGAACATCAATAATCAACATATTTAATATGTGACACTTTTCTGAGGAAGAATCAACGCGGTTACTAAGCCAAAAAGGCAGCTAATTCATAATTTTCAGTTGCCGTGAACTCAAGACAAGCGGGTGGATGTCTGCGCCACCTATTGGCAGCGGCTGGCGATATAGGGCGGCCCGGCGGAGTCCATCCACACCTCATGACGATACGTTGTCATCTACCTTACCTGTGTCTTCCTGAAGAAGACTGATCAACTACCACGCCTGTGAACGCATCATAGGACATCACCAGGATTATATGGTTCCTCAACGGATCCTTGCAGCCCTAAACAATACCAATACCCACTCGGTATTCCCGCTGGGATACAAGTGAACAGCACTTTAACTATGATTGAATGTACGTGATACTTTTATGCAGTTACCATTTCGAAATGATAATAAGTAATATGGCTAAACATTACTGACTAAAATCATCTAGAAACGCAAATGAATGAACCATGAGAGAGAGAGAGAGAGAGAGAGAGAGAGAGAGAGAGAGAGAGAGAGAGAGAGAGAGAGAGAGAGAGAGAGAGAGAGAGAGAGAGAGAGAGAGAGAGAGAGAGAGAGAGAGAGAGAGAGAGAGAGAGAGAGAGAGAGGTTCAGCTGGAACGCTTTCGTGGCGTTGTCATGGTAACTCAAATATCAAACCCCAGAACTTGTGAAATCTTTTCGTACCGCCTCTTTCTATTGAAAACAGCATTGCTAATACAAGTATTAGTTTATTTTTATGTTATAGAAAACAATAATTCTTGATAGAAATGACCGGAATGAATTATTTAATTGTAGTAAATATTATCATTCTATTTATCGCACGGATCGTATCGTTGGTACACCTCGCTCCCGACGTCGGGACATCATGCCGATGGGGGCAAAATCAGCCGTTCATGAAACTTACCAATGGAGTATCACGACGGTCGGGCGCCCCACTCACTATCGTGTACTCGATGGAAAACGTCCATTCCTTGTAACTGGGCCTTAGTGGGTGTGTGTGTGTGTATGTATGTGTATGTATGTGTGTGTGTGTGCGTGTGTGTGTGTGTGTGTGCGTGTGCGTGCGTGCGTGCGTGCGTGTGTGCATGTGCGCGTGCTTGTGTGTTTAATTACATTTATATTACTACATTTAGTGATATTACAGTTAATTCATATAACATCCCTACGTTGTTATGTAACTTCATAATATTTTAAACACATTAACATAAAGATTTCCCTTTTAAAAATGTAACCTCTTGAAAAAAAATATATATTAAATGAGTCTGTGAATTAGAATAAAAAAATGGAGATCGTTATAGTGTCATGGGCTCGAAATAATTCATATATTATTTCACTCCATGTTCATAAGGCCATTATTCCTAAATGATCGTGACGCATATGTGTGGTCATAATTCCTAAATATTTAGCCATTGTTTTTATAACCATGATAAGCGTTGACCTACTATTGTTTTACTTTTTTTTTCAAAATTAGAATACAACACTGATTTTTTTAAATTAGTTTTTGAGTATACTTGATTAAATGAGAGAGAGAGAGAGAGAGAGAGAGAGAGAGAGAGAGAGAGAGAGAGAGAGAGAGAGAGAGAGAGAGAGAGAGAGAGAGAGAGAGAGAGAGAGAGAGAGAGAGAGAGAGAGAGAGAGAGAGAGAGAGAGAGAGAGAGAGAGAGAGAGAGAGTTCAAACATAATAGCTATCATTAAACAAAACATGGAATGGAATGTAAAAACGAAGGGTGATGAAACAGCACCAACCCTCCCTTTTTGACCCAATAAGTATAGCAGCACACGCTCACGCATACCTCCAACAATTAATGCCGAAAAGGTGCACGAAACGTATACTTATTAGGTAAAAATGGCTGATGATAACGACAGCTTTTCATTTTGTTTTAAAGAATGCATGGCGACACGTGTCATAAACGGTAATTGGTGATTGTGCTTCAGTGGAAACGGGTGATTTGACCCTTTTTTTCAAGCCAGTTACTTGCGCGCGCACACAACTACACACACACACACACACACACACACACGCACACACACTGTACGTTACCTACCATTAACCCCTTGAGACCCAGAACGTAATTTCCATTGTAATTTGGGTACCATTAGACAATTTTTAGTGAATATAATCAATGTTTTTATAGATATGACCTATTTATAACCCTTTGCGACTAACAAATTTGGTATATTCAGTTACTTTTCCTAATTTTATGGCTACAACATACAATTTTATATAGCAAAGGAAAGATCTGGGCGTAAAGGGGATTAAGGTTATTATTTTCAAGACCAACTGACCATCTATCATCGGTTAATTAAAAGTCAATGAGAAACTTTCTGAAAAGCTAACGCCACCAAATGTCTCTAACGCTGTCACTTCTTTTGCCCTTTGAGCCTGAATAATCTATCAATTACCATAAATTCCCTGTGCTACTTCGGGGCATATCAGAATTACACTTTAATACAAAACCTGAAACAGTTCTAAATAAAATGTAGTTTAGTGTTTAGTGAAGTTTAGTGAAAGTGCAAAAGAAGTGACAGCGCTAGAGAATTCTGGTGGCGTTAGTTTTGAAAGTACCCCATTGATCTAAATAATTCTCGCCTATCATGACTTTAAAATCAAAGAAGAGAAAGATACATTAAGGAGGTGATACATAACTTTTGGAAAATAAGAGAGAAAAAGCAACAACAGAACAATTAATGTGAAGTGAAATGCAAAGGTGATCAATAACAAGAGAACGAAAGTATAGTGCTGAAGAAATTGATAGGGATAAGACAAAGTAAGAAATAGAGAAGACAGACCAGCTACAAAAAAAATTAAAAACACGTCAGGGGGGCCGGAGCAAAAGCCCCCTTGAGTATTAAGTGTGTGGCGTGTAAGGTCCTATTTTTGCCGCATTCTCCGGGAGGGCAATAGCTAGTGATCATGATTCCTGCACGTGACCAAAACTATGGTTAAACACACACACACACACACACACACACACAACACCAAACCCAACACCACAACAACAAACACACAACACACACACACACAACAAAACACAACACCACACACAACAAACACACACACACACACAAACACACACACACCACACACACACACAACACCCCCCCCCCCCCCCACCCCCCCCCCCCCCCCCCCCCCCCCGCTATCCCTTACACCACGGAGTACCCGGCCAGTGTGTGCGGTGTGTCGTGGCGTGTGTCTGTGTCTGTGTGTGTGTGTATGTGTGTGTTGGTGTGTGAGTTGTGCGTGTGTGTGTGGCAGAGATTAGAAAAAAACAGAGCCTTGGCAAAAAAAGACCGCCAAGAGGTAAGAATACATTGTGTGTTTTATCTCGGACGAAAATGACCAAATGATGAAGGAAAATCCAGAAGTCATAGCGTTTTCCCAGCTTGAGTGGACTCTATCACAAGTACAACCCATGACGAACGATGTCAATAAAAATCGGGAAGAACGATAAGTATATGCCGAGGATAAAAGTTTGATAATTTACGGAAAAACCAAAAATTAAAAAAATCTTGGAAAAGGGCAACTTGAAGGCGTTTGAAACCGTGAAAGCATATGTTTCATGTAAAGACGTCAATAAATACAAAGTACGGGAATACAAAATAACTCGAGAAAAAGTTTATCAATTCTAAAGTTTTCATATGAAGGAGACCCGAAAAGATGCATGAGGCTATAAAGTATGCAGGAGAAATTAGTAAAGTTACACGTATTCAGTGGTTTGTTAATGTCGGGATTCAAGAGGATGAAGAGTGAGGGAAAGAAATTGGGAAATGATAAGGGAAGGTTAAATATGTCTGTGATGATGATGATGATGATGATGATGAGTGCGATAAGGGTAGGTAATGCACTAACTCCTTCACACCCAGATCTTTCCTTTGTATGAAAAAATGTCTGTTGTGGAAACATGAAATTTACCCCCCCGGAAAGTAACTTAATTATACCAAATTTAGTTTGTTGGCAAAGATAATAAACAGGTCATATCTATAAAATATGTTATAAGTACAAAAAACTAAGTCTAAGGTCACCCAAATTACAATGGAAACAATCACGTTCTGGGCCTCAAGGGGTAATTAATGAAAAGGAAGAATATCTTAATAACAAAGGATTAATGAAAAGTTCGATGAGTCAAGGGGACATTTTTTTGTAAATCGTTAGAATTCGAGATCGTTCATCTGTGTAGATTTTTTGTGATAAAGGAATTAAAAAACACAAATGATATATGTAGGTTTACGAAGAACAACGGATAACGCTTGGTTGCGGGTTGAATACATGCTTTATAAAAAGATGCGATTCGATGGAAATCTGTAGGAATAAAGGATAAAGACAATCGAATTCGAAAGACAATCTGTAGAATAAAGATAAATAAATGTATGACAGCGAGCGAAGCGAGCGTCATCCATTTATAATAGAGTAGTAAGGGCGTGAGAAAAGTTATGTCGTGACAGAGAACAGTTAGGAGAAAAGATAGCCCTATTAATTTTTATTATTACCCTAACCACCCAGATCTTTCTTTCTGTTATAAAAATAATTGTATGTGTCGAGCCATAAAATTACGAAAGTGACTTAATATACCAAATTTGCTAGTGGACAAGGATACAAGCAAGTCATATATATTAAAATATTTATTATAGTCATGAAAAATCGTCTAATGGTTACCCAAAATTACAAATGGACAACTACGTTTCGGGCCTCAAGGGATTTTAATGAAAAAAATTGAAAACTGAAAAGTGAGAATCCCAGGAGACTCTCTTATAACTGGGTCAGAAAATGAAAAAGCGACAAAGTTTCCAGATTAGAGAGAGACGTTCCCTGTTGATTGGGTTATAAAGGGGCGAATCACGGCAGATAACGGACGGCGTAGAGAAGGGAGGAAAGGATTAAATGTGGTGAAAAACATGTGAACAACGAGATAAAGGAATTGAAGTAATGTATGTACAGTCAGGAATTATAGCAACACTGAATAAGAGAGAGAAAAAAGGGGATGATAGGAAGAGGGGAAGGAGAGCGATGAGAGATACAGATTAGAGGTATCAAAGAAAGTATCTAAAGAACAAGTTTTATTTTAGTCATCTACTCTGTGACGTAAAGTGTAATGAGAAAGGTTAGTTAGAAAAGTGGACACGTTTAGCTTACTTTACCTGCATGAAAACTTTCCTCTTTGCAATTGTTTAACTTCTTTCCTACGAGTAGTAAAATATGAAAATTAAATACCTTCTGGAATCTCAACCAAAAATAAATCCATTCATCTTGCAGCTAATTGACTTGTTTTGTAAGTTTAAATAAAAAAACTCATGGGAAATTTAGTACAATAGAAAAAAAAGTATGTTTTTAATCCTAAGACTATCAGATAATATACTTATGTAATTAATTAGCATATTGGTTTTAAAGTTCCTGAAATTGTTGAATCATATAGGACCATATACGAAAATGAGGACAGTTGGCGTGATAATGCCACTCCTCGTGGAGGAAAAACGGTCCGTTGAAAGCCCATAAAAGGGCAAGAGGTTTTGTTCTAAACTTCCAATGATGATTATTTTCTCTTAGTACAGTCAAACCTAAGAATAATCTTAAACTTCCCTTTTATTCTCACACATATTAATGAAGACATGTTCATGCTCATCAGTCACTAGGTTATAACTCTTACCTTCCTTAAATACTTGCGGGAGACTTTTGTTCGATACAAACTGATCAACATTCTCGGATGATACTCTTGTAAAACGTATTGAATTAAGGATACATCGGTGTTGGGCTGTTCAATCGTAAACCACTACAACGAACTATACCAAATTGTTGGCCGGTGTGACCTTGACAGGGAGTCTGACGTTCGATACGGGATAGATAGACAAGAGTGACCTTGGAAACAACTGCAGTGGAAGAATGGGGACCCGGGTGGTGGTTGGGATGGACGGGGGAGAGTAAGAGCTCGGTAGGTAGGTAGGTAGGTAGATGGTAGGTAGGTAGTAGAGGTAGTACGAGGTGGCATGGTGGTAGACCGTAGGTAAGTAGTAGAGGTAGTAAGAGGTGGCATGGGGGTAGACTGTAGGTAGGTGGTAGAGGTAGTAAGAGGTGGCATGGTGGTAATAGACTGTAGGTAAATAGTAGAGCGTAGTAAGAGGTGGCAGGTGGTAGACTGTAGGTAGGTGGTAGAGGTAGTAGGGAGGGTGGCAATGGTGGTGACTCGTAGGTAAGTAGTAGAGGTAGTATGAGGTGGCATGGTGGTAGGATGTTGGGTATATGGCGTAGAAGAGGTAGAGGGGAGGTGATAGATAGACTCTGCGGTGAAGGGAGGCTGATGGTGTCAGTGTGAGAGTCGCGGAGGAAAGCGAACGGAAAAGCAATAACCCAAAGTTCATTCCTTCGAAAAATGGAAGAATGAATTGTTTACTCTTGCTGTGTGGGAATAGGTAGGGAAGGGAAGGGGGGGGGGAGTAGAAGAGAGATGGAGAGAGAGAGAGAGAGAGAGATTGAGAGACAGAGAGAGAGGAGGAGAGACGGGGAGAGAGGGAGAAGAGATTGAGGAGAGAAGGAGAGAGAGAGAGACGAGAGACGGAGAGAGAGAGAGAGAGAGAGAGGAGAGGAGAGGACGATGAGAGGGGAGAGACTGAGAGACGAGGATGAGAGAGGGAGAGAGAGAGAGAGACCAAGCGATATTGAAAACACTGAGTAAGGATCTGTTAAGACTAATAGCAATAAGGTAGATGAGAGAAAAAGAAAGAGAGAGAGAGGAGAGAGACGGCAGGAGAGAGAGAGAGAGAGAGATGGAGGAGATGGAGAGAGAGAGAGAGAGAGAGGAGAGAGAAGAGAGATAGAGAGAGAGAGATGAGCGAGAGAGAGAGGGAGACCGAGAGGAGAGAGACGAGAGAAGAGCGAGAAGCGGAGAGAGAGAGAGAGAGAGGAGGAGAGAGAGAGAGAGAGGAGAGAAGAAGACCATAGTGTTATTTAGAAATGAAACCCAAACATTCAGGATAATGAAATGGACCGCCATATAATCGGCTTGGCCCCTCCTCCTCTTCTTCCCTCATCTTCCTCCTCCATCTGCTCTTTCTTCTTTCACTTTTTTTTCATTTTTGCCTCTAAACTCCTTTCTGCCCGTCCCCGCTTCTTCTCCAATATTAGTTTCATTGTCTACTCTGCTTTTCCTGCTTGTTTCTTACGGTCTTCTTTCATTTCTTCCTTAATTTGACGTCATTTTGTTTTTCTCTTTCCTAATTTCTTGGCACCTTTATATGTTTTTCATTTATTCACTTTTTTTTTTTTTTATACTTTTAATTTTTTTTTTTAATTTTTTTTTTTTTAATGTGTTTGTAATAGATAGATCATTTTATTTGTTACATTAAAGATGGTAACTGTGGTAGATTCTGTTTTATACACCACACATCTGCGTGTTTTCATTATAACACATTTTTTCCATTTAGGTTAACAAAGGTTGATAATGATAGCTTTGTTATTCTGCGGGACTCATTTATTATATGCGGTCTTTGTATTTATATTAATATGGAGGTTTTTTTTCTGAAGGGACCTGTTTGTGCTGAATTAAAATGCGCTTCTGCAAGAAAACGTTTCTTCTTTTGATATGTTACTTTCAAACAAAACTTTTTTCTCAATTTTACCGGCCCGATATTGTCGTTGGCATATTTGATGTAAACGCTTTATTTACTATTTTTTTCACTATTGTGTCATGGCTGTGGTTGACTGTGAATGAGAAGGGAGAAGTGGAAGAACGGTACGGAGAGAAGATTGAGTGAGAAACAAACTCTTTTAATTTGATATGTACTTTAAAGCAACCTTTTCTTCTGATCATGTCATTACTGAGCCGAGCACGTATTGGATGTTCGTTTTATCTAAAACCTCCATTTTAGCTCAACTTTTATTTGATATGGTTTGTATTTCAACTTTTGGTCAGTGCTGTGTTGAAGTGAGAAGAGCAACTCTTTAAGATTACATATGTACTTTAAAGCAAACACATTGTCTATTTCTCTCTCTTATAAAGAGCCGAGAGGCCGCCGACGCGCTGTAATGTATTCAGTCTTTTTATCTAGCGTTCCTTGCTTTTTTTCTAATGGAGAGAAGAGGATTAGAGGGTGTGGATGCTGGATGAAGATGAGTTGTACGAGAGAAGACATTCGACGAGTTTAGTGTGCTCAAGCCCTGAGATACGAGGACAGACCAGATGAGACTTAGTGTGAGAGAGAAGAGGGAAATAAGCAGAATGAGCGTTGAGAGGTCTGAGACGAGGAGAGAGAAGACGAGGAGAGAACGAGAGAGATGAACGGGACGAGGAGAGATGATGAGAGAGAAATTGTCCACATACTACGTATTCAAGACCAATACCGTCCCTTTGGCCCAGACTCATGGTTGAGGAGTGGTTCTTCCTGGCCCTGAGGTGAGGTCTGGGTGTAATCTCTGTCACGTTGGAATTCCTTTTGATCTCTTCTTCTTTCCTTCTTGGTACATTCTTTTATCATGGTCGCCCCTCTGCCGTCTACAGCCCGTCGCTGCTTGTCAGACTGATTAAACTATTACCTCACTTAGCTACCTTACGAGTTCAGTGTCCGTCTCAGAGCAGACCAGCTCAATTCCCTTTTGGCTGCCGACAAGCTGGCACATACCGCGTGTCTTTGTGGTGGGGCTCTTGATATGGCTAGGTGTGTATATGGGACGCTGCCGCAAGGTGGTACTCAGGTAACCACCGAGAGGGAAGCAGGGAAGGCTAGACCATATATGGTCTCATCTCTCTCACCTCTCTCTCTCTCTCTCCTCTCTCTCTCTCTTCTCTCTTCAGTGAGCGTCTCTGTCTTCTCACTCTCTGTCTCCTTCGTCTCTCTCTCTCTCTCCTTCCTCTCTCTCTCTCTCTACTCTCTCTCGCTATTATCTTCTCTGGCTCTCTCTCTCTCGATCGCTCAGAGAGCTCTCTCTCTCTCCTCGGCTCTCTCCTCTCTCCTCTCGCTGTCTCTCACTCTCTCTGGTCCCTCTCTCTCCTACTGGCTCCCTCTAGCGCTTGTCTCTGCTCGTCATGTCGCTTCTACTTCGTTGAGACGGACAGTCGCATTGGCTGAAAAAAACAACAAAAAAAAAAAAAAAAAAAAAAAACTCCCTGCTCTTCTTGGCGTCACTCATACGTCTCTCTTTGTCTCTCTTTTCTGTTCACCCTTTTTTAACCCCTTCACACACAGCAGATCTTCCTTTGCTTTATAATAACAAAAAAAAGTGTTATTGTTGTCGAGCCATTTTATTAATATTATTTTTTTTTTTAAAACAACGAAAAAAGAACTTGAATTATACCAAAATTTATTAGTTGGTGGGGGACAAGGATACTCTACCTCCTAAACAGGTTTATATTATAAAATATTGCTTATTATCGCTTTACTAAAACATCTTTATAATTGTAGCCAAATTGCAATGGAAATTACCGTTCTGGGTCTCAAGGGGGTTTAAGGGCTGGTCTTTGTGAGCGTCGTCCGCTCCTCAACTGTCAGCTGTAAAAATAAATAATCTTTCTGTCACTCGGTCTTTTTTTTTCCCGCGTTCCCTCGTCTGCCTCTTCCTCACCACTGGCATGACATTTTCCATTTCCTTACACCTCTCACCATTTTTCCTTCCCACTCACAGTGTACAGGTACTGACATCCTTCGTCTAGTCATTCTCATCTTCTCTATACCTCTCAGCCGAACTTTCAAGGTGGCTTTTTCTTCCTCCGTACTCTGGACTACAAATTATGCTACATATTGCAGATTCTCCATATCTGCAACGTCCATGAGAGATCTTTTTGAGACTTCTCTCTGTAGCGATGAGAGAGAGAGGCACACAGTACCGAGAGGACTGGAGAGAGAAGAGATGGTGTCGTTGTCATCCTCGGAGGCGGATCGCGTAGAGAGAGGGTACTCGCCCTCCCGGTCATGTCCCTCGGAGAACCCAGGCGCCGATAAAGCGAAAGGTACATCGCCCTTCGGGTCTATCGTGAGGGCGAGAGGTACTCGCCCTCGGTTGTCCTCGGATGGCGTGATGAGTTACTCGCCCTCTGGTGTCCTCGGAGGCCGTGCAGGATAGGCTCTAACTCGACCATCTGAGCGCTCCTCTTCGCCGTGCTCCTCGCGCTCATCTCTCGCGCTGCTCTGTCTCTCGTACGTCTCGCTGCGATCTACTCGCACTCTTGTCTCTCACTCTCTCTGGGTCTCTGGTACCTTCGCCTTCGTCGTTGCTCCCTCGGAGGCTACGGCTAGACTGATACTCCACTACCTACCGATGGCTCTCTCTCTCTCTCTGGCTCTCTCTCTCTCTCTGCTCTCTCTCAATCTACTCTCCAGAGAGTCTCTCTCTCTCTCTGCTACTCTGCTCTGCTCTCTCGTACTCTCTCCTCTCTCGTAGCTCGTCTCTCTGTTTCAGACTGCTCTCGACTCTGTCGTCCTACACCACAATGAGCGCAGATTGGAAGTCAGAGTAAGCTATGGACGAGAGGAGATAGAGGGAGAGAGTAGAGGATGTACGCGCAGGATGACACGTGGGATTGTCTCGGAGGCGAGAGAGGAGAGAGGGAGGAGAGGAGAAGAGAGAGAGAAGAGAGAGAGAGAGAGAGAGAGAGAGAGATGAAGAGAGAAGATTTTTTTTTTTTTTTTAACATCGGGTACTTCGCACGACTCGTCGAGAGTCCTGAGGATAGCGACGAAGAGAGAGAGGACAGAGAGATGCGGGTGAGGAGGAGGGAGGTGAGAGGAGAGAGAGGGGAGAGGTGACATCGCTCGACTCAGAGATAGATGATGATGTGACCTCGAGTGGGAGCAGATGATGAGAGATTAGGCGAGGAGTAGCAGAGAGACAGATGAGGACGGGAGACCGAGGATAGGAGGAGAGAGAGGCAGAAGAGGTGAGGGAGGTGTACTCGCACGTCGGGGTCCTCGGGAGAGGTGCGGAGAGAGGTACTCGCCCTCGGCCGAGAGTCGCAGACGCAGGTCTGCCGGGCTGCAGGGGAAGAGGAGAGGAGCTTGCGACCGAGTAAGACGACGATTTTGACGCATAGGCACGGAGACGCGACGTGAGCAATTACTGGAATGAATCGCGGACGACGAGAGCGGGCCGAGACGCCGCCTCTTGATCGAGGAGAGAGTTCGGCGCCCCAGACCTGAGTCCGCCAAGATCGCAGCGCACGACCGGATACGAGAGATCGAGAGATGAAGTATGTGCACGGACGAGAGCAGAGACGACGAGAGAGAGAGATAGAGACGACGCACCGACCGAGACCTCGAAAAGCCGAGATGACGGAATCAACAAGGGCTTGAGACCTGACACTGTTACAGAACAGATGCCCTGATGATGAGCGAGTGAGAAGGGCGTAATCCTGGTCCGAGATGCGAGCTGCGCATGCCAGAGCCAAGCCCCTCGAGTTCGAGAGACTCTGAAGAGGTTCACCCGGCGCTGGATCTGAGATGGCGGACGAGTAGGGGAGATTGGGGTGGAGTGTGTGTGGGAGAGGAGTATGTGAGGGGGGGTGGAGATAGCCCGGTGGGGGGGTGGTTGTGTAGATTGGTCTTCGAGATCTTTGTCATCCTCAGACGGAGGCGTAGGTAGAATGAAGGATCTGGAGCAGCGAGGAGGAATTTTGCACGAGAGGTCAGATGCCGGGTGGATGTGCCTGAGTCCGCGCAGAGCGAAAGAAAAGAGCCGGAGCCCGGCCACACGAAGGGGTTACGTCCTTTTTCGTGTGACCCGTCCGCCCCGACCTTGACAGAGACGTCCGGACCACTTCGGTGAGCGATGACGAGGATGAGTGTGTTCCGCGACGCCCCGGACGACCGCGCGAGAGAGACGGGACGCCGGGGACTGGAGAGGGAGGAAACATCGAGGAGAGAGTCGTGGGGAGAGGAAGAGGTGGGAACGAAGCAGCACTGAGGGGGACGAGAGCCGAGGCAGAGGCGTGGGGGAGGATGGTTGGAAAACGACGACACTGGCAGATGTACCGTAGCGTCGTGCAGGGAGGGATTGAAAGGGTGAAGAGAGAGAGAAGAGAAGATTGAGAAAGAGGATTGGATTCCACCCGCACTCTTTGCACTTGATACCGATCCGCAAGCAGAATCAGTACAGAGCGCGCCTGATTGGAAGGACGAAGCCTCGAGAGGGAGAACGGTGCACGGCCGCCCGGCACGCCGCGCGCTGCTGCCGTGCCATCCCAGAGATATCCCCAGACTATTCTTTCAGGGTGGACGTCTATAGGGGATCATTGTAAGAAAACGGGTAGCGATGCTGCAGGGTTGGTCTTGTGCTGGTAGTGGCAGGAAACGTGGGAAGGAGTGTGGAGGCAGAGAGAAGACGGAGGTGAGTGGAGAGAGGATAAGAGAGAGTACGAAACAAAGAGTAAGGATAGGAGGTGGGTGTAAAAGTAAAGCTTCGAAGCCGATGGAGGAGATGTAGGTTGTGCTACGCAAAGATGTACCTAGTTATGGTTTTAAAGTTATGAGTTAGCAGAACCGGGATGGTTCGAAGCTAGCCACTGCTCGAGGTGACGTCTCTCTTGTGGCCTGTTTGGAGGAGGCCAGGCGGAATGTGACAAATAGCGCTCTCCAGTCTAATATATATGGCTGCGTTCGCACTGACAGTGGAGTGGTAGCTGAGGAGAGGGCAGGATATGATGGAGCTCGTTTAGTTGCCATAGTAGGCACGGGAACGCTGTGCGGAAGAAACGGGAAGGAGAATGCTAAAGTGATAATGCGTACGGACGTGAGAGAGCAGGTGGCTGTTGTCGAGTGGAAGAATGAGGTTTAGTGAGGGGGAGGGGAGGAGCGGAGGAGTGTGAGGGGGACAAGAGATTAAAAGAGTACGGGTGCACAGGCGTTTCTGAGGCTGTCTTGCTGAATTTATTTTCTCCCCTCGTGTGAGTGCACATGTAGATTTGTCGATGGGGAGGGGTGAGGGAGGGTAGTTCTGGATAGCATGTGACTATGTTGGTCAGCTTGAGGGAGTTACGGAGAGGGCTGAGCAGCGAGTGGTGTCTGGGTGTCTAGACTAGTGGATGGGTGATTGTGTGATGGGTGTGAGGGGGATGTAGTTCAGCGAGCTAATGTGACAGACTGGATGAACGCAGGTGGTGTATGCGGGCAACAAGTATGCGCGATTGTAGGCAGCGAGGGAGTGTACTGGAGTAGTGACGAGTGTAGGTGCATGGAGATCGACTGCGAAGTAAGAGTTGCTTCAAAGGCGATGGTTGCACTCGTTTCGAGGTGTGTCTTAACAACATATCGTCTTCCTTACGTTTTTGACGACTTTTATATTTCTGTGACAGTGGTGGATTCTAGATGGGCGAGCTCGGGTCGTTGAGGGGTGAGTGTCTGTGTGTGTGGCCATTAGCTGGCATGATATTGTAGAAGACTGAGAGCACGGCTATGACAGTCAGTAGCGTGTCAGACTGAAAAAAGTGGTGGTCGTGGAATCAAAGTTATGGAAATGTACGCTGAGCTGAGTGAGGGCGCATGGCTTCTGAGCGGTTACATAATGTGGTAGATTAGGAAACGGATGTCAAGACAAGAAAAATGCACTGCTCTCCCGATTAGGACTAGTCACATGATGACGAAGGGAGAAAAATTGGACCGTCAACGACTAGCCATGCCAACCTGATAACTCTATTAGCAGCGAGATTTGTGATTAGAATTGTAGATCCTATCAATCGCGCATGCACGACCTACCCTACACGTATTTGAGAGTCGCATACAACGCTCCCATTGTAAGAGTAGGGTTGAGTAACTACATCGTCTGAGTATGAAGATGATGTTGTATAATCTGATCTTCGAAGTGTATGTGGTGCTTGTCTGCATTGAAGTCACCCCAGTAGTTGTAGCATCTATGTACCTGCCAAATAGTAAGATATTTTGCTAATGTACTTGGTATAATGGCTATCATCACTATAGCACAGCAGGACTGATAGTTTTTCCTAGTACAACGATTCTTTATAACAGAGAGAGTCCATCCCCCAGAAGAGAGTCATGTCAATCGAGACTCCGTCTTAACGAGTGTATTGAGTAGTGTATGAGACGACGTTAGAGAGACGATCGATCGAAGATGAGAGCTACAGTGCCGATAGGAGAGACGTATGTATAATGACTGACGAGAGAGAGAGCAGATAGAGATGATGTCACTGTCAGCACCAGCGAGTTTTTTCTACTGGATCCGGACTGGAGATGTGTACTGTTTGAGAATTTGAAGGTCTAGATTCTGATAGAGAAGTCGAGTAGATCTATAGTAGAAGAAGAAAGAAATTGAGGAGCACCAGTGACTTAGCTGAGCTAAGACGTATTGCGATTCGAAGATATCTTCAATACCTACTATACGCAACTCTGCAGAGAGCAAGAAAGTTAATATGTATCAGCACAAAATCAATGTCTAATCGCTTAGCTCGTGCGCCCACCCAACACCGCTATTAGCGCCAAGACCTGAAGGCACTACAATATACACTGTAGTCCCCAGACTGCCGAACACTGCGACCAAATAATTACAGGCAGCATACATCAATGATCTGAAACTATGATCGATCAACATCTAAATAGCACTTATAGATCAGAGCCAATGGGCTCGTTCTCTCGCGGTCACCGCATCTCTTCTGCTCTCTCTGCGTCAGTAGTTGTCGACACTCTACAGTAGGGCCTACATCGGTCTCAGTGCTCACGGGGACACATCATGTACTGCTGCGTGCTGACGTGCTCTGCATTATTACTGCGATCCTACAGTATCTGCGAATCACTCGCCTGTGCTCACTCTATCACTAAAAGCGTACACATACAACTAACTCTACACTACTTCCTCACTCTCATCTGACTCTCTCGTCGCTCTTATACTCTATCATACTCTATACTCCGGACCAAACACACACTACTAACTCTCTCCTCTCTCTCTTCTACTTACTCTCTCTCTTCTCTCTCGCTCTACTCTAGTCTCTCTCACTCTCTCTAGTTTCTCTCTCTCTCTCTCTCTCTGCGATCTACTCTCCCCCTTCTCTCTCCTCTTCTCTACCCTCTCTCCTCTCCATCTCTCTCTCCTCTCATCACATTAAGTCTCTTCAATGGTCGCTCAAGTTACTATTAAGACTCTGCTCGCGCTCAGCATGCATCTGGCAGTGCTGTCTCGCTTCTTCATCATCTCCTTGTCGTAACTCAAGAGAATATCACTAGACGTCGTAAGTATGTACGTGTACTGCGCATGTGTACGTGTACTGATCGTATAGTTAGGGATCCATATATGAAAAGACAGTGCTCGTGATCGAGGTGCACTGCTGTATAGACGAGAAATCGATATTAAGTCGCCGGCGGTCAAGCCCGATTGCACAGGTCAAGCCGGGGCGCATGTTATATCTACCATCATGTCGAGTAGCCCCGCTATACATGGAGATACCGACACAAGTAGAGGTCAGTATAAGGGACGAGCCAGGTAACACCCCTCACCGATGAGGAGATCGATGATGCACACACTCATTCAAACACCGCCAGTCACAATACACTTCTATTTCGCAAAGATCAACTGGAAATGGTGGGGCCGTGGAAGGGGAGACCTCTTGGGTAATCTGGTCGGTAGACTATTTCCACGTCCTTCACGGCGTCACCACCGCTACACGGGGTCCGGTGTGTGGAGTTTTTCCTCAGCGGCATCTACTCCCCCTGGGTCGAAATTAAGGTAAGTTGGTCAGGATCTACACAATAAGCTTACAATCGAATACTTGATTCTAGTGGTAATTAGACAAAAAACAAGATTAAAGTAAAGGTAGGCTCAATACGAGAATAAATCAAATTACCTATATTTACTATGTTTTGATGTTCGTGTACTTGAAACTTTGAAATGACAACAACGACAATGTATCCCATAAATACCTGTGTAAGTAATTACAACAGTGCCTTTTAATATCTTATTCCCTCAAGTTAAGTTTACTTTAGGTGTGCCTCAGTGCACGTGCCCTTCCTTAAGGGGGACACATTGCCCGCTGAAACAATGCCTTGTCCTTTCAGAGGTGTATCCCTAAAAACAAACGCCCTCGTCATTAACATCCTGAAGGCTCGAGTCTTCCACACATTCACAAGTCACGAGCATCCTGTCTGGTCTAATGCAGGGCGCCCTTACTGGTTTCCTTGTGGCGTCAAGCTACAGTGTTGGCTTGTGGGGGCAAATTCCAGAGGGGCACCAAGCCACCACATCACCTTGCCGCTCTCCGTGGCCGGGTGTGGGGCTCAAGTCACGCTAACTTCTCCCACACACCCTCGACTTCACCATCTAGATCCACCACCCACGTCTCCCACCACCGTCCCCTATCGATGAGTAGGGTAGTAGGTAGAACTATTTAATTGTTGTGATAGTTACACAGATGATGAGGATATTCACATGAAAATCTTAAAAAAGATGAACTACAGGACACCTAAACATAAGAACATAAGAAAAGTAAGGAAGCTACAAGAGGCCGTGAGACCGACACGAGGTAGTTCCTGTTACCTAACTCTACCTATATCCACACTCTCTTCCCCTTCATGAATTTATCCAGATCCTTAAGGACCACAATAGGGACTCCGCATTGACCACATGGAGATTTAGTCCATTCAATCATTCACCACACTATTTGTGAGACAGTTTTCCCCCAAACCTGTTGTACGTGTTCTTACCATGAAAGGAACTATCTTGGGATTATTTGTGACTGAGATTTTCTATCCAATGATTTTACGAGGTGGGGTTGATCACTGCTATCTTTTCTGGAAAAGATACGATGTGTTATTTAAGTCTTAGGGATCGAGTATGTATACTTATCAAAGAGGGTTTTGGGTACAATCTATGAATGTTGGAGGATTTGTATGAATGTGTATGCTGTAACGTCCTCTCCTGCCCTTATAAGCTTTACATCGTTAGAGGAAGCACTAGAAATATCTCCATCTGCAAGTTACTTTATATTTTCTAACACATTTTGTTCCGGCAGGGAAGGGGAGGAGTAAGAGGCCTACGGTATATTCCGACATGCTACAACGGGGTCGGGGAACTTCCATGCTTGATCATCACCATGCTGGTCGCCGGCTGGGGTCCTTGCTGTAGGTTAAGCAAATCCCTCCCTTCGACACCAAACTCTAAATTGTTACAACTGTAACCCCTCCGACTGATATTGTCTCCATCACTATCACGCGGTATATCAAGTTACCATCACCACAACACTTCCTAACCTGAATATCAATCGTTAGTTCCCGTGATTATGACAGACCCTCACCCACACATTGTCCAGGGCACCACCGCCCGAGCGAGGTGGAAGGCGGAAGGGTCAACCGGACCTGTGAGCGATGGATAAGCGCGTGTGGAACATGCGTCATCATGGAGGAGTGTTTCGTTGCGTGATGGGGCGGAGGAAGCGCGGCGACAAGGCGGACATGGACAATGCTGCCAAGCGGTCTGATCCTCACAGCAGCCTGTAACAGCATTGCGAAAACCCTCCCTCAGTCTCACATTAACTGATTTAAATAAAAAGGAATATTGCTTGTTATAGTTTTAGTGTCGCCGCTGGCACTGGATACTCCCTACAGATGATATTCATGACTATCCTTATGAGTCTGGTTAGTATGAATCTAGTTAATGAAATCTTGGTTGTTTTCGAGACCTACATACAAAAAAAGCATCTATGGTTTTGCAAGAATCAATCATCAAAGATCAGCATTTATCTTACAAACATATTCACATAAATATATCAACACACCATGGATACATAAGTAACTTACCATAACCATTGCTTACATTATTATGTGTCTATTCATCGTTGCTAATGACTCTGAATAAACAATATAGAAAGTTAAAACCGTGTTGCATTACTGAACGTAAAGGAATACTGAACTCATGCAATGGAAAAAAAAGCCTTAGTAACATACTCGTTCTGTACCATGGAATTGAAGTCTTCATTCAGGAAAAAAAACAGATATTGAGGGTTATGTCTAGGTTTATATCGACAAAAATAAAACTTCTACAACAATGATCCTGCTATACTTCAAAAACCTATTGAGGAAAATCCGCGCAAATCCATTTACCCGTGGTGCAACTTCGAGGACGTCGGAGGGTCTCCCACACGACTTCCCCTCTCTGTGGCCGGCTGTGCTTCTTTACCTATGAACGAACATCTGGACGTCTCGCCTACAACCCCACACTCGACCACCACCACCGTCGCATCAGTAAGTATATCATTATGTCTTTCATACGAAAACCGGAAAAAGAAACTGTACACATAAAAAGGTCGTCATTTCAGTCTTATATCATGAATATTCTACATCGTCTCTTATAACTTATCTATATTTATGCCTGTACCAGATCACACTTCATTTACAAGGTATCATTACAGTCCCGTGATATCCATACACATGGTGTAAGTAGTGGCCATTTGGCTGGGCAGAACGGAAGAAGAGCCTGTAAACATATCGCATGCTTCAACAGCCTCATCGGATTTGCATTGCTATGCGGTCAGCAACGTGGCGAATGCTGGGAGAAGTGAGACTTCATTCCTTGACATTGCTATCTCATCAGGTCACTCATGGAATTCCAATATCAGTCCATCTCAATTTTAGTTCAAACATTAGTTCAAGAGCCTTGATGTCATTGCCTCAATAACAGTCCTCAATCCCCTCCCCTGCCCACTACAGGTCCCAATAACCAGAAGGAGGTGAAGGGCGGGTAGTCAATCCAGACTGCGAGCGGTATCGAGTGGGCGTGGCAAAGGTATCAGGGTTTTGGCGAAAAAGGGGTAAGAACGAATCAGGACCACCCACAAGCCCGGAAAGTTATGTGGAGTCCATGAAGATGTTGAAACCAGATGAAGGCTGATGCTGGCACACCCGACAACCCTCGAGATCCAGGCAGGGCCGCTGTCTCGGCGGACAATAACTTGGATAAAAAAGACAATCTACGCTAATAGGGTCACCACGCCTCCTCGCTTATTGTTGTGATCATTATACGACTTAAGACGACACTTGTTCCGTGTTCACAAACGTTGTCAAAAAGTTGCATTATAATTTAAAGCAATATATTTATACAGTGATTGATACGTAAATTGTTTTTTCTTTTTTCCTTATCGAATTTTTTTTTTTTTATGTGTGTGTGTTGTGGTGTTTGTTTTTTGGGTGTGTGTGGTGTTGTTTTTGGTGTGTGGGTGTGTGTGTTTTTGTGTGTGTTTGTTGTTTTGTGTGAACATGTGTTTAGAATTATAGCCCAGAAGGCATAGATAAAAAAAAAATTATTCATTTTTGTGGCTCTGCATGTCATGCAGGGCCACCGCTCCTAAAGTCCTTTGGGCCGTACCCCAAAATCATTTTTGGGGTACCATCCCGTGGCAAGGCCCTTTATGATGTTTTTTATATTCCCTCATGTCTATAGGATATATTTTGATTTTAAGCCCTTGTTTTGGGGTACTTGTCTAGAAATTGCGACTTTTTAAAAGCCGCACCCACGGCACTCCTCGGACACCCGGGAAACTGTGAAAGTGATATTACTATAGTTAATTTCTGAAAATGTTCAAAATCAAATTTTCTTCTTATTTTTTTGCTAATAACACACAAAAAATTGGCTGCACCCGGTTAAATGACATAAATTTTAAAATGCCATAAAAGTTAAAAATTAATACTAATGAACAAAAATGGTCGGCTACCATAGCAAGAAGTCTGAATGTGTACTTCTATCGCTTCTTGTGAACAAAACAAGGACTAATATTCTTAAAAACTATTGTATTAATAATTTTTTTGTCATATGCTTTTAACTAAATAGAAGCGCCAGAAACGTATGTACTGCTGTACCGTTTCTCATCTCTACCCTCAGAACCCGGGCTCAAGGTGGGTTTTCCTACTATGCCTGCTTGGTTGGTGCAGGTTGGAGCTTGCACTACATGCATGTGGGCCATTGACCGGGGGATGCACATCAGGAGCTTGCAAATCCGTGATCATTTGTAAGCCAGAACTCCAACACCACCTCTGTGCTGGTGCCAAACGCATTCGAGGATTTTTTGCTTCCCGTCTTTTTCATCCAGCCATGCCACTGGGGTTGGCACGTTGGCCCTTTGGGGTCAAAACAGCTTTCCAGATAGCAGCCTAAAGTTGGCTCTCTGTGCGTGTAGGAAGAGGCTGTCTCTACTGGTGGCAGCGGGTTTTGACTCTGCTTCCCCCTTCTTTGCACAAAAAGGCTGTTAGCGCCTCGTTGAACACTGCTGCCCCCCAGGCGCTGCTTCTCTCTTGTTGCCCTGCTGCCCCAACATAGCACGGTGAACTGCTCAACTTATCAAAATCTCATCCTCAATTCCCAGCATTGGGGCCAGCTGCTTGAAAGCCTTTTAGCGGGTCCCCTTTTTCGAGTACGTCAGTGCAAAATTTGCTTTCCTTTACCGGGAAAGCAGCTTACGAGTCACATCCGTGAACGCATGCAGGCCAAAAGGGTTCGCAGACACCCCGCCCTTGACTTCTCCGATCTTGTCTACATCTGCGATCGGGTCAAATCTTGGTTCCAAACTTTCTGGTAATAGAGATTCCATGGGGCTGTCATGGCAAGCTAAATGATGATTACATCATGCCTTTGAACAAATGACGGCTGCCTGTAGCCACTCTCCCCTGGATGTACGTTTGGAGAAGCAGGGGGGGATCAAACCTCTTCTTGTGTCGACTCAGCTCGGTACCTCTCCCTTTCTTCTGTTTCTTAACAGCTTTTTTTACAGGGGAATAGAGCGCCCTTTTCCGGTACTTCTCTCTGTACTTTTTAGGTTTCCCCACTCATCTGTCAAAAACCATCAGGGGAGGTCTTGTTTGAAGATCCAGCAGGAAATTTCCTCCACTGCTGCACATGATGCCCGCCGCTAGGTTCTTGTATTGGAGAGAGTTTCGGCCCCTCGGTTGCTCGTTCCTTGTTTGTTAAGGTTCACTGGGGTCACCCTTTTGGACAGGTCTTTAACTGTTTCTTTAGGATTGGTTTTTTCCCCGACAATTCCTTCACATTAAGCGTCTGGATAGATGAAGTTTGGCCATTTGATCTTTGGATGTGTGAAGAATCCACCAAAATCCTTTCAAAACCTTTCTGCAGGGGCTTTTTGGTGGAGTCCTGCACTTGGTCCACACCAAAGTCTTTATGATGCCACAAGTCTAGAGGTAACATCAGTCATCACAGGACCTTTGGGGTTTCCGAAAAAACTCCATTTATTGTTTGAAAGAGCTCACTTATGACTGACTAACAGCCGCCTCATATATATCTTCATCTTCTTTTTCATCGTCACTGACACACCCTTTTTTTCTTGGTTTGGTTGGTTTATTATAGTAGGGCCTGTGGTTTTGTCTTCAAACGGGAACTATTTTTGTTTTTTTAATTTTTCTGCTTCCGTTTTTTTGTTGGGGGGTTCTGTCTTGAAGTTCGGCCCCTGTTAAACATTTAGCCGTGTTTTGGGTCTTTTTGTTTTTCCCCTTGCAAAAATGCACCTGCCCTTCAGTTTCTTTTGGGGGGGGATTCCGACCAGCCCTTTCGGGTTTCTTCCTCACAACATTTAGTCTTTCTTTTTGGCGGATTTTTGTTTTTTCCATATGAAATGCTCCATTTTTTCTGTGGAAAAGGGCAGGGATCCCCCTTGGGGTGTTTTCCCATCCCCAAAATTGGGATAGCCTTTTTGAGCAAGGATAGGTTTTTTCCAGGTCGACTTTGTGGGGAAAATTAACGTTTTTTTTGTCTCGAACCCCAAAAAATGATGCACTCTACCGCGGGCGCGGAGTCGACATAAAGGGGGCTCATTTTCCGCCCTATGTGGGCCTCTGCCGCGTCTTTTGGATTGAAAACATTTTTTTCCCCATTCTTTTAACGAAATACTCTGGTTTTTTAATTAATGGCTTAAAAGTAAATGATCCAAAAATATGGGTCTCTGTGAATATACGTTTTTGTTTTTTGCCTTAGGACGTCAATATATAACTTTGAAGAATAAAATAAATATTTAAAAGATGAAACATCCCCTCAATCTCATCTCTTGGCCAATTTTATCGAGAAAATACTTGTTTTTTTGATTTTTTGCACGAAATATGGGTGGGAACGGGAAATTTTTTTATTTTGATGAAGAATGCCTTCAAATTCCGGCTTCTTTGCGCAAAAACTAGACATAATCCAAAAATGCATGGGGACCAACATTTTGGCAGAATTTAATTTAAAATCCTTAAACTTGTACCCCTTTTTGCCCCGATACCCGTTTCAAAATAAAACGGGAAAATATGAAAAAAATTCCTATGAAGTGGGGGTTTTCACAAAAATACCGTAAAGTCCAAAATGGAAAGGATCATACATTTTTTACTTCTATGTGCAACAACAAAAAGGCACATGATAGCTTTGCCACTTGGGGGGGGGACTGATTCTTCCGGCCCTGGGCTAATATGTAATTATTAATACTAACCACCACCATGAGAAATTTAAGTATGGTTGATGGTTTACTAGGCCTTAAAACTGGATCTTCTTCATAGCTCTCAAGGGAGATGTGTTCTCTAATAGTTATGTTTAGCTTACAGTAAGTAAAAAAAAGATAACGAATAAAAAACCACGCCAGCGCCGCCTAAACGTAATCGGACGACCTCAAATTAATGCTATACAAATTATAATATGTATGTTTTGTCTGGTGAAGCAAGACATTTGTGGTATAACCACCTTCCTTCACACGCCAACCACGCGCCCCACATAAACACTGGCCATCCTCTGTTTAAGTTCATAACTCTGTGTTTTGGTGTCTTGAGCAAAACAACTACCCCTGCAATGGTTGACAACGCCACCACCGGTGGAGACGGGGCCGAGGCGACCACGGAGGCTATGGAGACACTGAGGCTTTGTCGAGAGTTAATGCAATGAAAACTGTGTTCCAACCTGCGGACTGGGTGGTTTTCTCGCTCATGCTGGTGTGACCGTGGCCATGGGCGTGGTCAGTTGCCGTCAAGAACCGGAGGAAAGCTACCCTCAGGACTACCTGCTGGGTGGCAAACAATGTCGCCGCCATTGTGCAATCTCCCCCCTGGGCAGCATCATCTCCTCGATCTCAGTCATAGGTATTGGTATTGAATTACACACTCCATGGTACTGTAAAATGGTCCGCACGGTAAGTCACCAATTTTAACTTTATATACTAAATGTAATGAATGTGAAGGGTTTTATATATATATATATATTATATATATATATATATATATATTATAATATTATCATACAGCCTCCCTTATCCTCATCCGTGTGACAACACACACACAAAACACACACACACACACACACACACACCCCACCCAACACACTGCCTGGAGTACCACTAACTACCCTTCCTCAATTAACACGAAGGGAAAGGGACCGGAACTACTCCGGGATCTCGCCGGTTTGTTTCGACTCAAAGCTGAGTGAAGCCGCCCCAGGGAAAATACAGGCATTTAAAAACCTCGTTTTCTTTTGTTATCAGTCATCTGTATATAGCTGAAGCGTTACTACTCTCTCGAGGAACATAGCAGTAACACCATTCTTGTGCCTTTAAGTAAGTACCAACCAGTCAACATTAGAAACCGGGACTCTACTCAAGTCAACTCACTTTTATTATTATTAGCTTTACTACCTGGTGGTGAATTCATCTTAGTATTCTTTTTTTGTTTTTCTCTAGGGTTAATTATCTTGTGTTATATCCCATATTGGTCATTTAGTTATATAAGCATTTTCTTTAGCCCATCTCTGTTTGTGCTTCAAACAAGATCTTAATTCCTTGCTACAAGGTGATTTTATTTGATATTATTAAATTGTTATTGTTTCTACTTCCTTCCATCACCTTTTTGTTAGGGTTTTTTGGGGCGTTTCAGTCTCGCTACTCATTCCTCTAGAAAACTCACTGTCTCGGTAACAATATATATATTAATATCATAATATATATAAAATATATATATATATATTTTATTTTATATATTTTAATATAATATTATAATATTTTTAATTTAATATTTTTTTTTCCCCGACTACCTTTAAACGCCTTTCCCTATTTATCCCTATAGGTAATCCCACCGAATTTATTTCTACGGCACGCAGATAACCATCCCCCTTTTCTCGTTCCGTGTTTGCTACAATTTTCATTAACAGATCATCCTTCCCACTGCTACAACCTCAAGCTAGTGTCTATTAATGAGGTAAAGAATATAGTTGTAAGTTAAGTTGGGAAACGTACACACACATTTTCCATCACTAAAATACATGAGTTATTTGAGTTATTTGCATGAATTTCATCATTTTGTCCAGAGAATCTCAGATTAAATTGGAAACGCAAAAGAGGATCATACTTTCCGGTTATACTACATTTTTCAAAAGGTTCTACATTAAGCATAACTAATCTTAGGAACTCAACTTTACTTAAAAAATAAATTTTTAATACAAGGACCTTCTAATAATATTATTTGTTTTATATACTTAATTGACGTTATGTACGTATTACAAACTGATACACGTCGGTGTACTCTACCCGTATGACCTTTCAGTCCAAAATACCTACGTAAAGTAGACGTACAGTCCAATATCAGATCAGTATTTCACGATGCGTTTACAGACACACTAATGTTGCCTTCATGCCCCTCAGTACCTGGAGCGGCGGTACAAGAGCGTCGCCTTGCGGAAGCTGATTACCTTGGTGATGCTGTTTCCACTTTTTGTAGCTATGGGCATGGTCCTGTACGCGCCCTCCATCGGCCTTACCACTGTCACCAACCTCTCCGGCTTTGCCGGAGAGGTTATGTGTATATGAGATATGAAAATTAAACTAACCATAGATAACAGTAGGACTGGATGTGATACTCCGCAACTACGCGCGCTGGACGCTGCAGTACTGGCCCCATGGCCAGTCTGCTGGCCCATTCACTTGCTGCATATGACTATCATATAGACTGGTTTATCAGTATATATGATACACTGTTATCTTCGTAAATGTTTGTTCTATAATATTATCAAATAAAAAACAGTAAAACACACTAAAGAAAGGCCATTACGAGACTCTGAAGAAATATGCATGCACTTAATATTTACTTCAACTCTTCGCAATTTAAAACTTTGTGAGTCAACTTTTTATGATGATGAATTTTTTATGAAGTTTATTGTAAAATTTCCATATGAACACCGAACTTCCTTTGGTGGACGAAACTATATTTTTCTGGTGAGTTTTGATGTGTTTTGAATGAATCTGCTAACCATTTCTGTCGCAAATATTATTTTTAATTTTAGTAAGGTAAAGGTTAGGTTATGTTAGTAGGGTTTACGTATAGTTATGTTAGGTAACAGGTTAGGTTTTTATAGGTTCAATTTATTTTTTTTTTGTCCAATTTTGTTGCAAATCACCAAAAAGAAAAAAAAAGATTTGCGAAGAAACGGTCAGAGATTAAATTTAAAACCTAACACTCCCATACAAAAATAGTTTCGTTCACCAGAAGTTCGGTGTTCATCTGAAAAGTACCCGTTTATTTGACCAAGAAAGACCCGTGTTTTTTTCCTGTTTTATCTCGTTATGTGGGGCTCAAATTTTTTAAATGGGGTTAAATCTCTCAGAATGCAGAAATTACCCTGCTGTAGGTAAGAAGCTTAACCCCTTGACCTAGAACGTAATTTCCCTTGTAATTTGGGTACCATTAACGATTTTTAGTGAATATAACAATATTTTATACTATGACCTGTTTAAACATCCTTGTCCACTAACTAATTTTTTTCATATTCAGTGACTTTTCATTCGTAGTTTTTATGGCTAACAACAAATTATTTTATATAGCAAAGGAAGATCTGAGTGGTGTAAGGGTTAAGAATCGTTCTATCTCCTCTGCCTATCTCCTTACTACCTTATGATGGACTAAACTTTTGTCATCACGTCTTCTACTAACCTTCAATACTCTTGCAAACTGTTAATTTGTCAAAATCACGGACAAAAAGGATCTAATAAGATAAATAGGTGCACTCCACCGTCGCCATCAGCACAGGGAATCCTGACTTTTGAAAGCCCCACCGAAATTTAAACCGGGTGGGTGGCCTTGTGGGGGTTTTGGGGG
>JACEEZ010022254.1:0-45000 GCA_016584305.1 Chionoecetes opilio
CCGACGGCCAGCTTTGGGGTACGCCGGGGTGTTCCGTAAGAGGAAGCGATGCCTTGGCAAAAGCTGCACTAAAAGACCACTCTATCACATTTTGCCGGCTAGGGCCTGCGCTGGGCAATCCATGTCTTACACGTTGCAGAACCCTTTGGTTTACTATAGGGCAAATAAACTGCGCACACCCAAATTGAGGACTGGGCTATGCGTCTCTCCAAGGGAAACTGCCTTGCACGATGCGTATTGGTCCATCTATATACTCATGGTTCCTCATGGAGAGGGCCACCCTCCTTACGTGATGATGTTTGGTCCCTTAACTGGCGGCACTTGTGGGGGTCCCAGTCTGGGACTTACGTGTGCAATTTTTGTCCGTGTCGCGGGTCGGACGGTGCTACCGTCTCTCCTGCATTGGAGAGGTGTTCTCTCCGGCATGAACCCATACATTTATTGAAGGCTGGCCTTCTAAACAAGTTAGATGTTTTAATATAACTTATGATTTTTTTATGTACCTTGTTCTTTTATGTATTTCGTAATTTTCAATATTTTTTCTATCTTAAATTTTGTTTTTTAGTTTACTTTACATGTATCTTTTGTAACAGGGGGCAATAACCCCAGCAGTTGCGGCGCCTTAAAACTATAATCACTCATCAATCAATAGTCCGCCCAAAGTGGACAAGACCATAGGTGAAAAAGATTGGTCTCTAGAATTGTATATATATAATAAGTATATATAATAATCTATAATATAAATTATGATATAACTTATATATTATATATATATATTATCAACTATATAATACATCATATCTATTGCCGTGTGGGAATCCTATAACGCCTGTAGGACTGATTAGTCTTTTTTCTACATGAGGGCTTAGATGGTTAGCCCTGCTTTAATTCCTGAGGGACTGTGATGGTTTTGGGCCCTCGCCCGTGGTGTGGCAGCGGGTTTTCCCAGTGGAACACTGTGTTGATAAGGTGAAGGTCCGTTTTTCTGTGATGGTCTACCCCTCAGTTTTGGCTCATGGCTTCCATCTGTGCTTCCTCGGGGCACTTGTGTCGCAGTCGGAAGAACAGGTACGGCACGCCACTGCTGGTTTCTTCACGCCTATCGGACGATGGATTGTACGTTGCTCTTGGTGGGACTGAACTTGGGACCTTGTGCTCACCTCTTCAGGCATACTTGTCGACCGCGTTAAAGATTGTCGGCAATATTTTCTTTCCGCAGTGTTCGATCTCCAGGACATCGACCTTACCCTCCAAGACGTTAACCATCGGCCACCGCCTCCCCTTAATAATATATATATATATTATATATTAATATAATTATTATATATATAATATATATACTATATACTTTAGATCTCTATCTATATCTATGATATATCTATATATCTATATATATATATATATCCTATATATATATATATATATCTATCCGAATAACATACTGCGTTTCATTCTTCGAGAAGCTGAAGGACTTGACCGTATCCATGAGTACGCGATGGCAGTATCATACTAGGTTTTTGGATGTGCTCGGGACTCGAGGACCCTGTAGAATGTGGGATACTTCAAACCGTTAAACTCTCCAGGCTGCCAGGAGTGTATGGGGAGCGCCCGAACGTCAAGCCAGTGGTTTTGTCCCGACGGAGCACGCTGTGAACAAACTATCGGTGCGAGCGCGCCTGCCAGGCTTGCTGGGACCAGGACCGCACACGGGCTTTGTCACGCCGTACTCAGAAACACTCTGTGGACAGATAAGAGAGGTATGTCGAGGTGTCGCTTGAGTATTCCAGAGCCCATTTGAACGTTGACCCTCCGACCCGCCTACCGAGCCCTGACGCTCCGGTTTAAGTCTCCATTTCGGTGCGAGTGCTATCCGACGAGCAGCAGATGGGCCGCCTCCGTGTCGGACATAGGATGGCATATGGCTCAGTTGGAACTGAGTAACTTTGGGCAGCTGTTCACACGGTGGACCCCTCCAAGTTTGGCAGCTCCCCAGCCAACTGGATCACGGGCAGTGGATGCCGATCTCCCATTGACGGAATCGCCCCTCGCTTAGACGAAATCAGAAGAGGCTGTAGCAAGTTGAGGGGTGAGAAGGCCATACTGGTTTTTGTATATCAAGTGCGGAGCTCCTCAAACTGGGGTGGAGAACCATGTGCTGACATCGCGCGTGCTAGTTGCATGCTGTCCTACCGGCCTGTGGCAGTCCAGGTTGACGATTCCTTCTGACTGGAAAGGGGGTGGTCGTCCCTATCTGTAAAGGGAAGAGGGGACCGTAAGGATTGCCACACATTACCGCGGTATTTACCATTGCTCAAGGTAGCTAGGCAAGGTGCTTTGCCCACTCTTATTGCTGACACTGATCCCACGCGCCCTCTGCTGAATTATTAGAGACCTCGCAATCTGTGATTCACTCCTGTAAGTCAACCGGACCGTATCCTAGCGCTTCTGTCCTGTGTGTAACGCCGTGCGTGATTTCGCACAGTGGGTGCTTGCCGCCTATGTTGATCTCAAGAAGGCGCTTTGACTCATTGCCATCGTGCGTCACTCTGTATTCTTCTGTGACTTCGGGGGAATTCCTGCAGGACTATAGTTTTGATGACTGGTCTTTACTTGGGACTGAGAGTGGCTATGAAGTTGTGGAGGTGTGAATCCAGCTGTCTTTCCTGTGAATACAAGCGTGATGAAAGGGTGCGGCCTTGGCCCCTCACTTTTCACACTTGTGTGGCTGGGTATTGGGCAACGTGTAGAATCAAAGTAGATTGTGGTCGCTCCTCGCAACACAGATCTCTGTCTGTTTTTGCCTTGCCCTGATGCAGTTAATCTTAACTGAGTCTCTGAAGATGCCTGTGATTGCTCGTCGAGGTGCTACACGAAGCATGGCAAAGCCTTTGGACTTGAGGTCTCCTGGCTCAGACCACGGTTCAGGTGTTTGGAGGTTTACTAGTGAAATAGTACAGTCTGTCCAGCGTGTGTGAGGACATTGCTATCATGAAGTTTTACATACTTGGTAGCGTCCGTCTCATAATGCGTGGGTACACGTCAGAAGTCCTCACGGCGGATTGGGCATAGCCGACTGTGTTATGGACTCGCATACAGCAGGATTTTGGCGTTGTTCGGTACTTTGTTCATAGTGTGCAGGAGGACAAAGATCGGATCTTCAATCGCTTGTGATCCCTGTGCTTACTCTATGGTTGTGAATGAACATGGATCACTCTATAGTTACTTAAGTCGACGACTCAATGCCTTGTGGTAATAAGTGTCTTCGCAGAATCATGGGTTATCGCTGGATATTCGTGTCAAACCAGCGCTTGCACCGTGAGACTGATCGAGGGCTTGGACCTGCATATTCCGTCACGCCAACTTCGGCTATGATGGCATTGCACGTTAACCCTTGATAACCGATCTTCAGAATTATTTTTTTTGTAAGAGAACAATCCGGCGTGGAGGAGGCCGGAGAGGTGTTGCGCCCAATGTCTCTTGTCCGGGGCAAGTTGATGTTTTTCCTGCCAAGGAGCTGCTTGGCTATGGAAGGTATCTGCACCGGATACTTTCGCGCATGGTGACTCCTGGAGTGGCTCGTAGTGTGGGCAAATGAACGCGCCACTCGGCGTATGCCCCTCATTGACTTGATGTGATGTATCAAAGTAGAGTACCTGTGTAGAGCTTAAGTGGAGTAGTATATGAAGGATACAAGGGCGGAGTTATGGTTGGAATAATACCACTTGTGGACGACCCCAAATCAGAACCAAAAAAGTAATACCTTTGGAAGGTGGAGGCTGAAAGGCCAGGTAAAGGGAGCATATAAAGGGGGGATGTAGGAGTCCGCTCCGATCCCTTAAATACCCCCCCTCACCCCCTTTCCCCCCGCCCACCACCGTGGACCTGCCCCACAAACGCATATACATTGTCACGATCTGGCTTATAAAAGGATACTCTGGGTGGCAAGTGTGTGGATTAAGCCTAAAATACCCCTGGGCCAAAACCCAGCAACTACTCTACTCTGTTCGAGGGTTTGAGTGCTAAGAAAAAAACGCTCTGTATGATACCCTTTTTTTGGGGGTATTTGGGGGTCTTCGCCCGACCATCCAAAACCCCCCTGATCAGCCCATGCCACTTCATTTGGCCTTGGGGATTACCCCCGGGAATAAAAGATGTTTCTTCCCCTTTCTCCCCTTTGGGGGATAGTTGGAGGACGGGAGTCTTCTTTACTTTCTGAGGTTACGAAAAGTGGTGGTGAGAAGCAGAAGGCACTTATGTCCACCATGAAAAATCTACATCCCTGTAGCTGGGATGTCCCGTCTCACGATGGCGATGGACCATACCGGATAGGACCAGGGACCTGGCCCTGGTCCTATCCAGCAGTCCTACAGTGCATCGAAAGGGGCCTCGCGTTGGTGCTGCCCTACAAAAGGGTTTTTTTGTGTAACGGGATACATTGATTAAACTCAACTTTAAATGATATCTGGGAATGTGTTGTCGTAAATTTGAAAATTTCCCTTTGAGAAAGGTACGTGAAAGTGATGAACTTTCCGTGTTCGTGAGTTATCTATTCAATTAAACCACATAAACTATAATTATATAATTGTATGTATCTTTATGACAGCCAATTTTATATGTACTTTCAATTACTCTTTTTCATTTTCCTTTCCCAAAAAAAGTCTTCTTATCTTTTTTTGTAATTATACTAACATATTAATAGGTTTTAAAATGTAACTGGTATATCTGTAGAAAAGCTGTTTAGAAAAATATGCAGCCGCCCCTAAGAGGTGCGGGGGGTGGCTGCCGCGGTATATATAGTGCACCGGTGATCGCGAAGAGAGGAGGTGCTTTTCAACACGCCCCACCCCCAGATGGACTCTTACTCCTACAGGGGAAAAGTGATTATATACTGTCGTAATCTTTTTGTTGACCGTCTCTGCAAATTCCACGAAATTTTAAAAAGACTGATACAACTAACCAGGGAGACTACACTTAACGTGATGCATTCTTCACTTTTGGACTGTGAGAAGGGGCGTGAAAGACACTACGCCGCCACGTGTCCACTAGAACAAAAGGTTTTGCCCAAAAAAAATAACATTGTTGTTGAAATAAGCAAAATACATGTAATATGTACAATTGTTTTCTCCACCTACTAGGTTATACATAAAATAACTACAACAAGGGGATTTACAAGTGCATTAAATAATAATAACCGATTAGCACTCTGACCAAACAGCCTTACCAAGCAGTAAAAGAGGCAATCTTTCACTCCTAATAATATATGTCAACTCACCCATACAGTGAAAAATCTGGGCTGAGCAATCAGATACACTGTTACGTGGGGGGGAGCTGGCCGAGGGATAGCGTTGGAAGTACAAGCTCGCTCGGTTCTAATTCCCCGGGTCCCAAAAATCTTTCGGCAATACGCCTTTAGACTTTAAAAGCGGGGGTTGCCACCAACGCCAGTATTTCTATTTTTTTATTTAAAAAAGTAAAAACTCGGGCTTTACTATAAGACCTTTTCTGTTTTTGTTTCTTTACTTTAAATATATTAGAAAATTTTCTCGCATGTTTTTATTAAAAAGGGGGACATATTAATCGTAAATAAGCATTTGTCAAATGATTCACTGCACGCCACTTTTCCTGTTATTATGGGATAAAGGGGCCCAGAAATATAAATTTTCTAACAGAGAGAAATTTTTGATTTAAAACATAATATATAGAGGGCAACTGACGAAACCAAAAAGTTAAAAAAAACATTAAGTTTCCCACAGTGTGTTGATGCCTGAGGTACCACACTTTTCACTCAAAGTTCTTTACCCCAAGCCCCCCTCCCTCCCTTGGAACCACCCGTGCGTTTTACGTCTGGCGGTATCTTCCTGAGATTTTTTTCGAAGTTTATTGATACTACCGCCAACCGCCCCCCGGGCGGCTTTTTTGACTACTCCTGCGGACGCTATTGGGGGGCCAAAGGCCCCCAAACACAGATCTCCAGATACCCCCCTTCTAATTTTCCTAAAATCAGGATTTGTCTTTTAACGCAACCCATTCACATCCCCCAACCCCTTCACTCCCCATTACCCACCCCCCCACCCTTCATCACCCAAAACCCCTCACCCCCCCCCCCATTCACTCACCCTTCCCCCTTTCATCACCCATTACCCATCACCCCCCACCTTTTCCCCCTCACCCATCCCCCCCCACTCTTAAACCCCCTCCCCCCCACCCCCATTACCCCACCCTTTCCCTCACCCATTACCCATCACCCTACTAAAAGGTTTCCTCAATTCTCGCAACCCACTTTTTTCACAATTCTCGCTAATAGGCTGCAAAAAAAAAAAAAAATTATCGGATATCTATAATGGGCTTAAAACTTCCCCTGGGCGAGCTGGTTCCAAAACTGTCCCTATGAGGGGATTGGGGACTGGGGGCGGCACCTATCGCGGGGCAGACAGACCCGACAGACCACACACACATACTTTCGCTTATTTAAAGAATATAATTTATGCCACTTGGATCCGTAACTTTCTTACAGTCATACTTTTACTGAACAACAAAACTGTTGTACCTCATATTTCTCACTTTTAATAATCATGTATAAGATATATTCGTAAAACACATATTTATTCATACGTATATACGAAGATTTTGATTAACGGAGATTGAAGTGTATCAATATTATGTGAGTAAATTTTGATACTATGAAAGTAACTTTATTGCTGAGGGGGCTCTTATGTGGATAAACGAAAAAAACCCATTTAAAAAAAAGTGAATGTCACCCCTGTTGCCCGCACGGGGGGGAAAACGGAAAAAATGTAAATATTTGTACATGGCCTCGTCCTCTGCGTCTAAAGGCTTTGTCGAGGGCTTAAACACCCACAGCTGTTTACCACCTACCTACCATCGGCGGCGAGTGCTCAAGGACACAGGGGGGGCATATGAAACCTCTAATCAAAGGCCCATTATAAAAACTTCTGCTCACCAAAGGGGGAGGGCCAACCATAAAAGCCCTAAGCAAAACCACTGATACCTAACCCCGCGCCGGAATACGGCCTGTTGCGGCCTGAACTTGCCCTGAATCGGAGGGCCGCTCGGATTCATATATTAAAAATATATATATATATAATTTTAATATATTATATATATTATATATATATATAATAATAATACCATCATATAGATGGTTTTTTTCAGTAATATGATTACGTAACTTCGTAAAAGTTTTTTTTATAAAAAATCAAATAAAAACAGTAAAACACGGGAAAGAAGGGCCCTTACGAGACTATAGAAAAATGAATTCACTTCAACCCTTTGCCATTTTAAAAATTTTCGAGTCAACTTTTATCATGAAGGGGGTCAAAAGAAGCGCAATTGTATTAGCTTTCCCTTGCTATATTTCGTTATCTGATAAATTTGTTAAAACCCTGCATAAATTAGCGTTAAAAAATAAATAAAAAATTCAACTGGGAATTTTCCCCCTTTTAAGGTTTTTATTTAGTTAACGCTAATTTTAAAATGGGGCTAAATTTATTTATCAGAAAAGAAATATAAATAAAAAATAACACATAAACGGGGGAAAATTTCCCGATTGATGATTTTATTTTTTTATTTAAACGCTAATTTATCAACAATTTTTATTGGGGGCATACGGGGGGCGCGCCTCGCCCCCCCTAGACGCCACTCCCGGGGGCACCCCCGCGGGGAGTTCCCCTACAGGCTCCTTTCCCATACCAAGCAGCTCTCGACAAAAAACATCAACTTCCCCCCGCCACAGCCTTTGGGCGCCCCCTGGGCCCCCTCCCGCCGGATTGTCTCTTACGATACAACCCGATGGGAAGGGTCGGGTTTTAGGGAGCGTGCCACTGCCCTATACCGAAGTTGGCCTGACGGATATGCAGGTAATAGGCCTCGATTTAGTCCCCACGGTGCCAAACGCTGATTTGACACGTAATCATCCCAGCATCCCCATGATTTGCGAAGACCTTTTTACCAAAGGCATTGATTTGTCTCTTCAAATCACTATTTAGTGTCCATGTCTCACAACCATAAGGGGAAAAACAGGGATCACATCGACTTGAAGATCCGGATCTTTGTCCTCCTGCAAGTACGACAACGCCAAAAAACTCCCGTTGAGCGAGTCCATAACACCGTGGGCTTGCCAAACCGCCTAAGACTTCTTGACGTGCCCGCCGTCATTTTGGACTGCGCTACCAAGGTATTAAAACTTTCCCAAAATCTCAATGTCCTCCCCACACGAATGAACAGACTTACTGCTTCATCTAGTAGGTTTCCCAAAAAACCTGGGTTTGGGCTTGAGCCAAGAGACCTCAGTCCCCAAAAGGTTTGCCTCCTCGTGCGCGCCTCGAGGCCATCACAGGACCCCCCGACTCAGCAAAGATTTCATCATCGCAAAAACAAGATCAGGGGGGTTCTTGGTGTTTTCCGACGGATGCTCCAAATCAAAATTTTATCTACAACCCCGTCCAATACCCATCCATACAACGTTGAAAAGGATGGGGCAAGGACGCACCCTTGCCTCACTCCTGTATTCACAGGAAAGAACTGGATCCCTGCCCCCCACTTCACGCACTTAGTCCCAGAATACAGACCATTATCAAAAACCCAAAAGTCCTTGCAGGAATCCCCGAAGCGCAGAAGACCCCAATGACTCACATGCACTGAGTCAAACGCCTTTTTGAATAACATAGGGTGCAAGCATCCCTGTCGAACTCACGGCGGCGTTCCACCAGGACACGAAGGGTAGGATACGTCCGTTTTTTGACTTACCAGGGGTGAACCCAGACTCTGAGGGCTCTGTGCTTCCCAATGACTGCGAATTCGTGTCAGCAATAGATGGGCAAGCCCTTTGGGCTGGTACGCTGAGCAGTGTAAACCGCGGTAATTGTTGCAGTCCTGACGGTCCCCTTTCCCCTTTCCAGATAGGGAGACCACCCCTTTTTTCCAGCGGAGGAAAGGGCCTGATTGCCCCACGGCCGTCAGGACAGCATGCAACCCGCGGATCATGGCCTTACCCCCAGCTTTGAGGAGCTCCGCACTGATATTACAAACACCAGCTGCCTTTCCACCCTTCAACTTTGCTACAGCCTCTCTGACTTCGTCAAGAGAGGGTGCGGTTTCGTCAATGGGAGGATCGGCATCCACTGCCTGTAACCCAGTGGTGTGAAGCTGCTCAGTTGGAGGGTCCACCGTGAACAACTGCCCAAAGTACTCAGCCCAACGAGCCATCTGCCCATCCATGTCCGACACGAGGCGCCCATCTGCTGTTCGAATAGCACTCGCCCGAGAAGGAGACTTGGAACGGAGCTTCTTCAGGGCTCGGTAGGCGGGTCGGAGGTCATTAGCGTTCAAATGACCCTCGGCATCCTCAGCGAGACTCCTGACATACCTCTCCTTGTCTCTCCTCAGGAGGGTTCTAGTCCGGCGTGACAGAGCCCTGTGCTGGTCCCGGTTCCCAGCCAGCCTGGCAGCGCGACTCTCCTCGATTTTCTCCGTCGAGATAAAACCACGCCTTGACCTCGGGCGCTCCCCAATACACTCCTTGGCAGCCTGTAGAGTTTCACGTTTGAAGGTATCCCACAGTTCTACAGGATCCCCGAGAGCACCGAGCACATCAAACCGATTTGAGACTGCCACCGCATACTCATGAGCACATGTCAAGTCCTTCAGTTTCTCAAGATGAAACACAGTATGGTTACCTGTTGAGATTCTTCTGGACTTGACATGAAGCTTAAGTGTAGCAACAACAAGTCTGTGATCTGTTCCAAAGAACTCAGAACTCCGGTAAACCCTGCAGTTCTGGAGGATCCTCCAACGAGTACTAACGAGGATGTGGTCGATCTCCTTAGCTACCCCTCCGGCATTACTATACCATGCCCAGCGGTGCAGCTCTGGTCTCTGATACCAAGAACCTGCAATTCTCAACCTTCTGGACCTTGCAAAGTTCAGAAGCAGAGAACTGTTGGTGTTTCTGGTACCGGAGCCATGGGGACCAACACACAACTCGTAGCCATCTCTCACAGTGCCAGTAGTAGCATTGAAGTCGCCCAAGACAATGAGTGTGTCCCGAGGAGGACACTGGGCTAATTTATGCATGGTTCTAATTAATTTATCAGATAACGAATATATCTTTTAGATAATATATCTTGTTATCGTATTGAAATTATACTCAAATCATGCAATGGAAACCCCTCCCACCACGCACCCTGTGCACGTGGCCTACCTCAGTTTTGCGACACGTACGATTATTGTCGTACATGTACGATAAATTTACCTCCGATTACCTCCTTATGAAGCTGAAAGCCTCTCTCACATTCGAAGGCACTTATTCTTGGCACTGCCCACCCTCTCTTGTTCAACAGGTATATAGGAGAATTTGTGCATTGTATATTATTGGTGGCAGGAGATGGGTGATGAACGTGTGTTATGGGGTTCCAGCTGTCGCGGAAGTTGTCGTACTTATACTGATGTGTTTTATTATCTTAATCTGTCTTCAATAATAAATTGCACATGGAAAAAAAAAAATACCAAAACTGTATTTCTTTATTTTTGGAAGTAATCATGTTTCACTTAATACAATAACTATATTTCCGCCAGATACTTGGTAATGGCTTGGCAGGACGACTGTACAGATTCCGAGATTATCATCGAGTTGTTGGACGTTCCAATTGACGCCTTGCGCTCACACACACACACACACACACAGTCACACGTGACATAGGGCTACACACACATTCACACACACACACACACACACAGTCACACGTGACATACACACACATTCACACACACACACACAGTCACACGTGACATACACACACATTCACACACACACACACACACAGTTACACATACACACACACACACACACACACACACATACATACAAAACACAAACTCGTTGTTTCCCATTCTAGATGGGAAAAAAAACCCGTAAAATTATTTGGAAACAGTTTGCGAGCAATGTTTCCAAATAAAGTTTCTTGGTGTGGACAGGCCTGTAGGCTATTCAGAAGCTGCATTATTATTATTATCATTATTATTAGGCTGTTTAGAGGCTACCATATTTTTTGAGCTAAGAGGCTGTAGTTTTTCCTTGGCTGTTCAGATGTTGCCTTTTTTCTTTGTTGATTCATAGGCTGTGGGTCTTCTTCTTAGACTATTCAGGGGCTGTTGTTTTTTTCCTTGACTATTCAAAGGCTGTCTATTTTTTAGGCTATTCAGAGGCTGCCTTTTATCTTAGACTGTTCAGAGCAGGTCTAAAATAATTTTCAAAATTTTAATTGTGTGTGTGTGAACGTTGATTAAAAAGACTGTCAGTAGTGATACATCAGTACAGCACGAGGCGTCAATTGGTTACCACTCTGTGGCAGACTGAGAACACTCTTGAACATATTATTGAGTCACTTCACTCTTCACCGACATTATGGGATCGAACGGCTCTAGATTACAAAAATAAACTGAAGGTGAATGCTTGGAAGGAAATTGATGATAAACTTTCTATGTACATAAACGTAGGTGAAACAGAATGTTAGATCAAAGCCCTTAAAGTACAGTTCAGAAGGGAGCATTTGAGACTTAAACCATTGTAAAGAAGTGCAACTTCCCCGAAGACGTGTGCATGATCTTGTTATACTCGCTACTGAATCAGTATGAGTATATCGGGTATGGGTAAACAAATGTCAACGCGAATTAACTCCTTCACGGCACAGTTTATGTTTGACCCTCTAAATATTATATACGGACGTATATATATATATATATATATATATGATACGTATAGAGACGTATCATATACCAACATAATTAGGACAGCGTGTAGATTCAGGAACCGTGTTTAAAAAAGCGTTACGATGAAAAATAGCTGAGCAGTAAGGCGTTGAAGGAAAAAATGTGAAAAAATGTTTGCGGTATTATAAATAGCCGTTATTTTCGTATATTTTATATTATTGTTGAAGATTTATGCTCATGTGATGCAGAGGTTTTACAGGAAGACGATGGTGGCCCAAGTTATTTTTCAATATCAAATGGTGGTGACAGAAAACTGGTTTGGAATAAGGTGTGCGAAGCCAGATAGATGGTCGCCGTGCTAGGCTACGGGCGTCACTCATCACAATACAGCGGGATGCGGGACTCGCTCGCTAAGTATACAAGTCTGTGGTATGCTTACATTCACATTATTATGTATTAAGACGCAGAAGGTATTCTTAATAAAAGCAGTGATGGTGAGAAAAAATGTACAAACAGTGAAACTGAAGAGTTATATCCACCGATAGTATGTATCTACGGCCGAAAAAATCAGACACAAAAATCCCCGGCGGTGGGGTGAGCCAAGAGTTGGGAAGCTCTTCCCTGTACGCGAGTCGGACCAGGGATGCCAGGTGCTCTACAAGAGTTGACGACCAGTTTTCCCCAAACTCACGGCCAAATCGGCCAAACATTTTTCATGTTCCGGCCAAATTTCAGAAAAATTCGTCTAAATGCGAAAAATGTATGTTGTAGACAGTAAAACACTACCTAGACTACATCGCAAAATATTTATAAAATAATGGTACGGTGGGGCTATAAACCACAACACAATATACCTATTGCTAATTAAGCAAATAAATATGATTTACCTTTAGTAAGACATTGAAGATGTTAGTTGAGGTATGCGATAACATTTGTTTCATCATTCTGGTCTGTAGCGCCATACATGTTCGCAGCGTTAGACAGCTACAACCATATGTGAGTTGTTACTTTATAGGCCCTACAGTACTTGGCTTGGAACTGAAGACCAATAGCACTAACTAATGCTGGATATAAATTAATGATGGCTGTAATTAGAAATAGTCTGGAGGATCATATTAGGAAAATTAATTAGGGAGACACACAAGCAGGATTCACAGAGGGCAGTAGAATATAAAATAATATATTCATATTAAGATATTGTATTGAGAAGTCCTTTAAACTAAAGAAACCATTAGTAGTAATTTCAATACTTTGCAAAGGCTTATGACAGTATTAAAAGAGAAAAAATGATAGAACTATTAATGTAGGATACGATTAACCCCAAGATTATTGAATTCATTGCAAAGGTATAAATAGGAGACAAGACCAAGGTAGAATTAGGACCGAGTAAAGAAGTAGAGATAAATGTAACAAGTAGAAATAGGGAAGGGTGCACGGCATCAACACCACTGTTTAAATTAGTGACTCATGATTATTTATGAATTAGAAGAACTAGGGAAGGGGTTTAAGGACGAATTGTTTAGCATATTGTTAAGCCCCGCCGCGTGGGGGAGGGGGCTCAACGGGGGGTGAAGCTCCTGTTAGCGGACTCCCCACCCGCTACGGTTCTATGCAATCGGTCGCTGACGTGGCATGACATCTAATCCCCGGCACCCCTACCTGTAGGATGCCAGGTTGGGCATATCTCCATGTACTTATGTACTTAGGTTAAACGGGGCAGTGCCCGAGGCGTCGCAGATACGGAGAGCTTGCCTCCCCAGGCTGGTAAAAGCCCCGGCATTGCCGGGGGGGCGACCCTCCCTGTCCCCCCCGAGGTCCCTGGCTTGCTACAGTTCCCCCAGGGGCATCCTTAATCGCCCGCCCTGTCCTGTACTGTATAATTAATACATCACAATCTGCTGCGTAGCCTCCTGGTGGACCTGTGGTACTCAAGGGGTCCTAAAACCCTGCTGCGTGTGTCTCGTAATGCCCCGGGGTCCCAGGGGGAACCCAGGAGAAGCCACAGGGGCAGGTGTCTAGCAGGACGTCGCAGCCCCGTAGAGTTGTACCTCGACCCTAACCCCGCCGCGTGGGTCTCGCGCAATGCCCCGTGGTCCCTGGAGGGCCCTGAAGAGAAGCCACAGGGGGCTCCTCCCACTGGATCGTCCTCTCATATTCCCAACATCTATTCCATTCTTATATATATATATATCTTTCTTGTCATTTCACGCACCCATTCTCTCCAGGTAACCAAACCATCTCAGGGTGCTGTGCGTCACCACCTCCACCACCTGTCTTTTCTCATAATAAGTAGTAGTATACATCATGGTTTAAGTGTTATTTGACGAGCCAATGCAATACGAGAAAATGAATACGGAATGAGTGGTGGAGGTGGTGACGCACAGCACCCTGAGATGGTTTGGTTACCTGGAGAGAATGGGTGCGTGAAATGACAAGAAAGATATATAAGAATGGAATAGATGTTGGGAATATGAGAGGACGATTCAGTGGGAGGATAGAGTGTTCAATGTTGGAGCATATGTGAGAGTGAGAGGACTGGAGTGTGCAAGGACGAGATGTATGCACAGGTGAAAATGAAAACTCTTCCTCCCTGTGTAATCACAAGAACAACTGTTATGATACACGCAATACAATCTACATATATACATAGACGTCTGATAATAGAAAATACCACACAGGGACACAAACAACATGTTTTTTTCATTCCTGTTTTGTAATTCCACAAACCCACCATATGTATACGCGCTCAAGCCCACTGTTTACATCTCTTACTCAACGCGTGACGTCACTGTTCCAATAATGAAAAATTTAGAGTTTCGTGCTCCTACTTATAGTAGTTTATATACTTTGTCTTCAGGGGACTTCGGCCTCTCCAGCAGGAACTCCTTGAGGGGGCATTGTGGTAAGTCTTTCATTGTGGCATCATAATGATAATTGGTGAACATCCCCCCCGAATAAAAAAAAATTGGTTCGCAATAATCTGGTGATCACCGCTGGAAAGCTGGGATTTGTAACGTCAACACCTGTTGTAACACGATGTCAAAGCCCATCGGAGTCGATTAGCAATATGGCCCTGAATAAGAAATATCGTACATAGGGCGCTCTATTATGGCATTGGGAACACTCCTCTGGCGCATGCGCAGAGGAAGAAACAACCTTCTGGGTTAGCTGAACCTCTTCAGTCCTGGGTCGCTAACTCGCTACACAGCGCTAGACTTGCCTCGAGCAAAAAATCGAGTTGCTGTAACGAGTTGCGCAACCGAGTCCCAGTGTGGACGGGCTTAAGACAAGAGGCTGCGGTTTTTCCTGCGCTGTTCAGATGCTGCCTTATTTCTTAGGCAATTCATAGGCTGGTAATTTTTTTAAAGACTATTCAGGGATTGTTTTACCGTCTCCCCAAAGATGTTAGATCAAAGCCCTCAAAGTACAGTTGAGAAGGGAGCATTTGAGACTCAAACCATTATATAGAAGTGGAGCTTCCCCGAAGACGTGTGCATGATCTTGTTATACTCGCTACTGAATCAGTATGAGTATATCGGGTATGGGTAAACAAATGTCAACGCGAATTAACTCCTTCACGGCACAGTTTATGTTCTGAGGAAATTTTGACCCTCTAATAGATATTTTCACATCGAGACGTTATACCAACATAATCAGGAAAGCGTGTAGATTCAGGAACCGTGTTTAAAAAAGTGTCACGATGAAAAATAGCTGAGCACTACCTAGGAGTTGAAGGAAAAAATGTGAGAAAATGTTTATGCGGTATTATATATAGCCGTTATTTTCGTATATTTGATATTGTTGCAGATGTATGCTCATGTGATGCAACATTTTTACAGGAAGACTATGGTGGCCCAAGTTATTTTTCAATATCAAATGGTGGTGTCTGAAAACTGGTTGGGAATAAGGTGTGTGAAGCCAGATGGTCGCCGCGCTAGGCTGCGGGCGTCACTCATCACAATACAGCGCGATGCGGGACTCGCTCTCTAGTTACGGCCTAGTATATAACTCGGTGGTGTGGTTATATTCACATTATGTAATAAGACGCAGAGGGTATACTTAATAATAACAGTGAAGTTGAGAAAAAATGTACTAATAATGAAACTGAAGAGTTAAATCGACCGAGAGTATCTACGGCCGAATAAATCAGACTACGAAAATACTACAGACTTACTATTTTTTATATACATCAACGACTTAGATAGTGGGATTAGCAGTGATATCAGCAAGTTTGCTGATGATATTAAGATAGGTAGGATTATTAGATCAGTCTGATATAAACGGTTTGCAGGGAGACTTAAAAACATAAGAAAATAAAGAAACTACAAGAGGTCGTGAGACCTACACTTGATACAGTAGTTCTTGTTAATTAACACTACCTACATCCAACTTTCATCCCCATCCATGAAATTGCTTAGCCTCCTTTTAAAACTCCCGATTGACTACGCACTAACTACCTGGTGACTTGAATGTTGACTACCTGTATGAGTCCATTCCAATCACTTACCACCCTATTTGTGAACCAATTTCTCCCTATTTAACTTATTTCATTTTCCTCCCTGTCTAACTAAAATAACTTCAACGAGTGGGTAGTCAGTTGGCAGATGGAATTTAATATTGACAAGTGTAGCTAGCGTATTTAATGTTGGTTTATAAAATCTTGGTAATAGGTACACTATACGCAATGTATCACTGAGAAGATCAGAAAGGGAAAAAGATTTGGCTGTGCGGGTAAGCTCAGACCTTCGTCCTAGGAAACAATGTATTGAGGCTAGAAATCAGATATTGGTTTTAGATTTTTTACCGGGAGTGTTAAAAGTAAAAGTGCCGAAGTTACTATATTTTTTACTTGGCTCTAGTCAACCTCACCTAGACTATGCAGTGTTTTGATCCCCGTATTACGATAAAAATACCTTGTTGAAATCCGAGGAAGGATGACTAAAATTATGAACGGGGGAATGCGTGCGAAACTTTCATACGAGGGGAGATTGAACTATTAAATTTACATCACTCAAAGACTTAATTTTGGGGGGATCTGATCAAAAATTTTTAGTGGTTAAAAGGGGATACACAAAAGGGAAGGTAAAAAAAATTTTCTTACGGCTAGTAATAGGGTAAAACAAAAAAGGGATTCGAACGGGAAAAAGCGTAGAATTAAAAAAAGAAATGGGGGAGAAACTATTACAAAAATGGGGTGGAAAATTTTTGGGAAGGATTCGTCGTCAATATTTTAGTGGGAGTAAATGAAATTTTTAAAAAAGGCGGGAAAATTTCATGGAGGGGGATAAAAGGGGGATGTGGTAGTGTTAAAAAAACAGGAACATCAGGTTAGGTCTCACGACCCTTTGTGCTTCTTTATTTCCTTATGTTCTTATTCCCGTAGATGCTCTCTTTCAATTTAATTTTCTCTTTAATTATTTGTACTTTTTTCATCTTCAGCTTTTTTTTAAAGTATTCTTTTCGCGTCTTATTACTAAAATGTGAATCTAAGTACTTAAGACCCCACAAGTTATATAGGTACCTATAGACGAGTCCTTACCCCCTGTATTGTGATGATGACGCCCGCACCCTAGGCTGCGCCCATCGGGCTTCACACTTTACTTTTTCCCAACATTTTTTACACCACCATTTGTTTGAAAAAAAAAGGGGGCCCCCATCGTTTTCCTGAGAAAATTCAAAATCACTACAAAATCTGCAAAATAATAAAAAAATATACAAAAAGGGCGACAAATAAGTACCGTAGCGCATGAACTTTATCACATTTTTTTCTTTCAACTCTTTAGTGCTCACTTTTTTATTATCATCGAACCATTTTTAAGCACGGTTCCTGAACCACTCGTTTCTCTGATTTTTTGGATATGATACGTCCTGGTAGGGTACAATCCGGCGTGGAGGGGCCAAGGGGGGGGCGCCCACAAGCTCCTGGCGGGGGGCAAGTTGATGTTTTTTGTCGAGAGCTGCTTGGTAGGGGAAAAGGAGCTCATGGAACTCGCGCGTGGTGACCCCGGGATGGCGTCGTAGGGGGGCCCAAGAAAAAGAGCAGAAGGTAACGCACCTCCCCGGGGGTCGGGGAAAAAATCATCCTTTGTGCGCAGACTTAAATGGTATCGCCCCAAAACGGCGCCAAACGTTCAAATATTTTATGGCCCACCACCCTCAGCACCTCCCCCTCTTCTCTCTCTCTCCCTCTCTTTCTCTTCTCACCCCGTAACCCACCCAAATATTTCCCTTGCAGTATTGTGTCGAGAGAAAAAGAGAGAGACAGAGAGAGTTCTAGCTAGCCCCAAAAGCTGGGGACGAGACCCTTTCCTTGTGCCGCTTTCCCGCTTAGCGGGAAAAGCAAAGTTCATTTCCCCCGGGCATGAAAGGGCCCATCCTTATTTTTTTTGTTAAACCCTCCCCCCTTCCTTACCTTTCCTCCTCCTACCCCTTCCCCTATTTCCCTTCTCCTCCTCCCCCATTCTCTTTCCTCTCACCCTCCTCCCGCCCTTTAATTCTTATTGGGCGTCATTCCCCCCGCCCCGGGAAAAGGGAGGTGACGTTACCTTTTGTCTCTTTACCTTGGGGTGGGGCGAGGCGCGCGCCCCCCCGCCTATGCCCCAATGATTGATGATTGATGTGAAAAACTAGTCCTAGAGTAGGGTGGCCATTTCCAAATGCCCAAAAAGGGGGCTTTTTTTTTGTTTACGACAAAGACTATTTTTTCAAAATATATTCAGCGGTAAAATTTAGCTCGAACCTTGTGTAAAATACACAAAATAAACGAAAAAAATTACAAGCATAGGGCTGGATTCATACAATATTCATCATACTTCATAAATTATGAAGAAGCGAAAGAATTTAAAAAGGATCATTAATATTTTGCTGAAAAAGCACAGGTTAAAAGAAAAATTTAATTTTACATACTTAACAAATCAAAAAAATTTTCCTACTTACCCAAAGGAAAACCAAATTTTTTTTATTCTTCCCCTTTTCTTCCCCCTTCAAAATTTTGCCACTCTTTGTCCAACTCTTCATTTTTTGCCTTTCTCTCCTTTGCCTCACCCTCACCCCTGATTCAGGACTCCCTCTTTCTCTTTTTCAATAACTTGATCCCTTTTTTTTTTCTTTTTTCCAAACATCTCCCCCTATCCTTTTCTAGGTCTTCCCCTCTACTAATCATACCTAAGTATTTCATTTGTCCTCCCTTATCCACTCCTAAAACTGGATGCTCCCACTTCCCTTTGATGCTGCCCCTGTTATAGATGTGCCCCAAAGGGAAACTACACCCCCTTTTATTTTTCGTAGTTTGTCAATTTCCTTTTTGTTAAATTTTTTTTCATTAATTTCCCTAGAGTATAGGTGGTAAAGCTCCTTTTTCCCGTAAATTTTACCATTAAGATTTTTGAACAACTTTAGCCCCAAAGACACTATACTCATATTTGCCATTTTTTTCCTTATTAAAAAATTTCTTCTTTTTTTATTTTGAAACAGTTTTTTTGTCATTTATGTTTCTCTAAATATTTCATTTTATCTCTAACATAACATTTCCCAAATTTCAGGCTTATCCTTTACATTAAAAATAAATGTTATTTTTTTCTTTTTTATTTCCAATCCAACTCTTACCTATTTTCCCCCAACTAATTACTTTCCGTTTTGCCTCCTTATACTATTTGCCATACCCTTCCGTCGTTTGCAAAAAAAGTGTGATATGTGTGAGGGCTCGGAGAAAAGCGGAACGAGAAAAAGGAAAGGGAGGAGGCTATATAAGGAAAAGAAGAAGAAAATAAGGGGAAAAGGAGAACTTGATACGGCAGTGGGCGAGAGAGGGGACGGGCCCCGGGTTTTTTGCTTTTACCTAACCTATCCTTATTAAACCCTCAAGGGGGGAAAAAGGGGAAAGGCCACCGGGGAGGGAAATTTGCCTGACTTTTGGAGTGGGTGGGGTATGAGCTTCCACTAGAAGTGGGAAGAGTGGGGAGGAAGGGAAAGGAAAGAGGGGGTGAGGAGGAAATAGGGAAGAAGGAGTGGGGGGAAGAAGGGGGGAAGGGGGTTGGGGAGAGAGGAAGGCGAAAAGGGGAAAGGGGAAAAAGAAGAGTGCCTTTTACCCAGCAGTATTGCCAGCGGCTGGGGTCCCCCACAAACCCTACCTCACACCTCACTGATTAACTGTCCCCACTGAAAACCTTTGACCTGTTAACCCCCAACACACGCCTCGCTTCCCTCCCCGAACAGAGGAAAGAAAAACAAAATCTTTTTTTATTTCCTTTTAGTCACGCCTTTTCTGTGTGTTGATATAATTTCTTAGCACCCCGCCAAAATTTCTGGCCGGTTTTTGGCCGGGTGACCTCTTATAAAAAGGGGCTTTTTTAATGTCTAAGTGCAAAGGAAAAGGGGTTTTTCCCCGGGGTTTTTTCCTTCCCCAAATCTCTTTAGGGGGGCGCACCGCCTCGGGTTTGGTTGGGTGGTTTTCCCCTCTGCGCGACCTGGGAACCCCAAAGCCGCGCCCTTCATTAAACCACGCCCCCAACCCCCCGCCGCTCCGCTTTTTTTTCCCCCCAGGCAGGTGCAGCCCCCAACTCTATGGTGCCCCGACGTCTTGCAAGAGGGAAACCCGCCCCCCCGTGGCCCTTTTCCCCTATGGTTCCCCCCTGGGCCCCCTTTGGGGTTCCGGGGGCCCCCCCGGGGGGGCCCAAAGGGAGGATCCCCCCCCACATTGGCCTCCCCGGGGCGGGGGGGTTTCAACCCTACGGTACGGTGTCACGACGTCCCCCCAACCCCACCCCCCCCCCCCGTGTTCCTTTTTTCTTCAGGGGGCCCCCCCCGGGTTTGGGGCCGCGGGGGGGCCCACGGGGGAAACGCCCCGCAATTTTTCCCCACGGGGCGGGGGTGGCCCAATCTACGGTTTCACACGTCCCGAACACAAACCCCCCCCCTGTGGGGTTTTCTTTTTGGGCTCCCCCGGGGGGCCACGGGGGATTTTCCCCGAGACAAAACCCCGGCGGGGTTTGGGGCGAGGTGGGAACTCACGGGGGTGGGCCCACGTCCTGCTTTAAAACCCCTGCCCCCCCGTGGCTTCCTTTTCCCGGGGGCCCCCCCCGGGGCCTTAAAAAAGACAAAAAACGCAAACAGGGGTTTTAGGAAAATCTGGGGTGCCCAAAAGGGGCCCCCAGGGGCTACGCAAACAGATTTTTTGGGTGTATTTAAATTTTAAAAGTTTCATGACAGGGCGGGTGATTGGATGCCCCCCCCGGGGGAAAAATGTAGCAAACCAGGGAAACCCCGGGGGGGGCAGGGGGGGTCGCCCCCCCCGGGAATGCCCCGGGCTTTTACCCAGCCCCGGGGAAAAACAACTCCCCGTTCCCCCGCGCCACGGGGACTGGCCCCGTTTTTTTCTAAAAAAAATAAAATACATGGAAGGGGTATCCCCAAAAAAACCCGGGGGGGGGCCCACAGGGGGAGTGGGGGGGGGTTTAAAATGCCCTGGCACGTCCCCCCGACCGTTGGGTAAAAAACCCTGGGGTGGGAGTCCCCCTTAAAAGGAGCTTTTACCCCCCCTTGAGGGCCCCCCCCCCCACGCCGGGGGGACTTAACAAAAATGCCCCAAAAAAATTCGTCCCAAAACCCCCTTTCCCCTTTTTTTCCCTTTTAATTCCCTAAAAAATTCCCCGGGAAAATCCCCCTAATTTTTTAAAATGTTTTTGATGCCCCGGGGAAACCCCTTTCCTTTTTTCCCCCTTGTTTTCTTTATCTCTACTTTCTTTACTCGGTTTTTAAATTTTGTTTTTCCTAATTCTAAACCCTTGGGCCCTTTCCCCCTTTTATACCTTTGCAATGAAAATTTAAATAATTTTGGGGGTTTTTAAACTTAAAAACTGGAAAAAAATTTTTAATTTTTTATCATTTTTTTTTTCTTTTAATACTGTCATAAAGCCCTTTTTCAAAATATTGAAATTAACCCACTATGGGGTTTTTCTTTTTAGGTTTTTAAAAGGGCCTTTTCAATACATATCTTTTAATTAAAATATATTATTTTTTAATTCTTTCGCCCTTCCCCGTAATTTCCCGGGCCCGTTGTCTCCCTAATTTCCTTTGTCCTAAAATGATCCCCCCCAGACTATTTTAATTACAGCCCCTCATTAAATTTTTATCCAAAAAATTTGTTTTGTGCATTGGTCTTCATTCCCAAAACCCCAAATACTGTAGGGGGCCCTTAAAAATAACAACTCCCCATATGGGGTTGGGACTTCCCAACGCTGCGAACAAAGTATGTATCCGGGCCCGCTTAGTGAAAAAGATGGGGGCAAAGCCCGGGTAAAAAAAAAAACCCCCCAAAATTTTTTCAGGCAACTTTTACAGGCTCCAGCTATGATTTTTTAAAAGGGGAGACAAAAGGAAACCCCTTTACTCAGTGGCTTTTAAAGGGAACGCTTTTTTTTTATTATTTTTAAAATTTTCCCCCAAAATTTTGGAAAAATTGGGGTAAATTTGGGGTTTTTTTTAAAAATAATCCCCCCTAAGATAATTTTTTATTGGATGCAAGTTTTTCTTATTTTTTTTTATTTTAAAAAAACTCCAAACAAAAAAATTTTTCCAAAATGGCTGTCAAAAAAACCTAAATTCCCCAAAATTTAAATTTGACCCTTTTAAACTCCCCCCCGCGGAAAATCGCGAATGCCATGTAGTTTTTAAGCAGAACACGAAAAATTTAAAAAAATACTCCTTGCCAATTTAAAAAAGACAGTGGTTTTAAACTTTCTGACGGGCATTTGAAAAAAAAGTATTCAAAAAGCCTTTTAAATTAACAAAAAAAAAAAACATGTTCTTTTCCGTGACACTGCAGAAAAGCCCCTTTTTTTGTTAAGCACCAAATATCACAAAGCCAAGGTATTTCATAAATTTTTAAAAATTTTGTTCCTTTCTTTTTCACAAATTTGGGAGCTGCCCCAGGTTTTGGTGCATTTTTCCCGCTGGCTTTCTTGCATGAACCTTTTCCCGCCAAAACCTGCAGCACTTTTTGCAGGGCCCCTTCCCCCAAGTTTTTCCCCTTTCAGCCTTTTCCCGGCCCCCAAAGGCCTGCCGAGCTCCAACAGGAAACCCAAGGGGGCTTTGTTTTCTGCATCCAGTGTCCCCCAACCGCAGCCTTCAAACAGTTGGGTGTCTTTGTTTTGGGGCCCGGTTTTAAAAGGTTTTTCCAGAGCCAAACCTGGTAAAAACTGACGCCCTTTGGGGTTTCTTGGGAGCAGGGCCCCCTTTGAGTTTGGGGGGGAAGGGTTTTCCATCGGTTTTTGTTTTTTTTTGGCAAAAAAGTTTTTTTTTTCTTTTCTTCATTCACCGACACCAAGGGCTGGTTTCCCTTTTCATATATAACGACTGTGAAAAAGTTTTCCCGCTCTGAAAAACCCCTGGCAATCCACTGAAATTTTTGGGTTTTGGGGTGTTTTTACAAAGAAGTTTTTTAAGGCCTCTGTGCTTCGGTAAAAAAGGCCCCCCCCCATGCTTCCCCCCCCAAAACCCACTTTTTTTTTCCCCCCCTTTTAAAAAAAGAAGAAAAATCCTTAACCACCACCCCCGTAACTGTGGAACACTGGGGAGCGCCTTTTGGGGCTTCCTCTTTGCCCAGAGTACTAAAAGATGGCCAAATTTATGTTTTAGGAAAAAAGGAAATTTTGCCACTGGCCCCAAAACCACCCAATTTTCAGCCCCATGGTACTTTTCCCGCTAGAAAGGGGATCTTCCCCCCATGAGAAAGACAAGAAAAATCAGTATCCCCGGTGCGTTAAAACCCAAACTTTGGTTTCTCCCCTCTCCCCAGGGCATCCCTTTAGATGGAAACCCCCAAATTTTTTGTGTCCTTGGGCCCCCCCTTTGTGGGTTTACTGGCGGATCGGTGGGGCAGTGCCACCCCGCCAAACCCACAGAAAGGCCCCCATAAAAGTTTTTCAAGACCTGCTTTCCCGTCTGGAAGGGAGTGGAAACAATCTTCTCTGTAGGGAAATGGAAGAGTTCCCCACCCTTTTTTGGGGGTCCACCCCCCAGGAATCGGGCCCCAAATTTCCTGGGGCCCTTGGTTTTGGCCTTGGGCCAAACCTTTCCCTTTTCCCCCACAAAACCCCTTTTTTTCCCCTTTTTCTCTGGGGTTTAAATTTTTTGGGAAAGGGTTTTCCCGGTACCCCGTCCCCCCTACCCCAATCTACTCCTAAGGGTTTTCCTTTCCTTGGGCCTTTAATTTTGTGGGGGAAAAAAACAACCTTTCCCCTTTGGGTTCCCCGTCAAATTGTGAAAGCCATTTTACTGGGAGGGGGGTGTACCACAGCACAACCCTCGAGCACTCTAACATCAATGGCCGAGGGGTTTTTTTTCGTCCCCTTTTGGGCCAGAATTTTTTGGGGGGAATTTGGGCTTCTTCCCCCTTTTCGCAGCTTCCCCCTTTCACCAAAAAAGGAGGGTTTTGGGGGGATTCCCTGCCCTTTAAGAAGGTGTCCAGGGGCCCCTCACGGTGGCTGTTTTTGCCCATGTAGAACGGGGGAAAAAAAAGGGGAAAGTCCCCCCCTTCAGCTAGACACTTTCCGACCCGCTTACTCTTCGTCTTTGGTGTTTGGGGTCTGAACCCGGGGGAATTTGGTTTTTTTAATTGGGTTTATGGAAAGGGGGGTTTGGAGCATCTTTCAACACTTGGGCTTCTTGTAAAGGCCCTTTCTGCTTCTTGCCAAAAGGCTCTACTGTTCGGGGCTGTTTTTTTGACAACCCGGAAAGGGGGCGATGAAAAATTCCGTGTTTCAAGTGCCAAGGGGTTCCCGGGGTGTCAAACCTTTTAATGGGTTTCCCAAAACTCAAATGATACCTGGGTAAGGTCCCCGGTTTTTTCTTCTGATAGTCTTCTGGGGGAGATGACCCCCCCCCGTGATGGTTAAATGGGGGGGCCCCTTTTGGGGGGGTTTGGCCCTACGTCCCCCCCCGAACCCCTGCCAGGATCCCCCCGCCCGCCCCCGGTCCCCCCAAACCCTCCATTTTTTCCCCGAAGGAACCCCGGGGGTTTTCGGTAAAGGCCCCCCCTGCCCTCCTTTTACCTTTTACAAGCCCCGTTTTTTTTTTTTTCGTGGGGGTTTTTGGGCAATGGTATAGGGGGAGAAAACCCCTTTTTCTGTTTTCCCAAAAGCCCAGTTGCCCCCTTTTACATTTCGAATTGGGGTTTAACTGCTTGGGGGGAGACTCTCCATGTCCCCTGATATGCACCGGGAGCCACCTTTTGGGAAGGGGTTTTTGGTGGTTTCCCCCGCGAAAAAACCCTTTGGGAAAAAGGGGGCCTTTTTAGTGGGCTCAACGTATAAGGGGAAAATTTTTTTGTTCTCTTGTGCCCGTACAAAGATCAGGGGCCCAAAAATTTTCCCGCCGCAGGATGGTATCCCGTAATGGAATTTTTGGAAATCCCGGGAGCCATTTCCCCCCCCCCCCCATGCCTCAAAAACCTTTATCCTTTTCCCTTTTGGGGGTTTCACCAAATGCCTCTTGTTTACATCCCGCGGGATCTTGGCCAGTGCGAAAAGGCACTGGGCTTGGTGGGCCGGGGTTTTTGGTTTTTTCGTGAGGTGGGGGAGGCCGCAGGAAAGGGGGTTCGCAAATGGGGAGACCCCCAAAGCCAATTTTTTGCCTTTTTAAATTAATGGCGGTTTTTTCCCCCGCCTGATGCCCCCAATAGTCCCCCCAAATGTCCCCTTCCCAAAAAAGCCATCTCAACATGGGGAAAAATTTCCCAAAAATGAACCCCCGTAAATGGGCCCCTTTGGGCCCTGGGGTTTTGGGGGCCCGTGCCCCCCTTTAAAAGAACTTTGGCCCCGTTTCTACAAACGGGGGGCATCCTTTAAAGGGAAAAGAACCCGGGAAATTTTTTCCCCCCATTTTAAAACTTTATGGCCTTCACGCGGAAAAATTCATCCCATGTTTTTTCCATTGCTGCATGGCGGCCCCTTTTCACCCGAAAACGGGGGCAGGAGCTGATGAAATTTCCCGGTGCAAGTCAACGGGGCCCCCTCTTTACAGGAGGGTGGGTAAAACAGACCAAAGGGAACACAAACCCCCCCTCCAACTTTTTCCTTTCCCCCTGAGCAAAAATGGGCATTTTCCCCAAGGGGCCCCCCGGTTTTTCCTTTGTCGCGGGGGCCTTTCCCAAAGGGGGTCCACTGATGGGGCGGTGTCATAAAGAAGTTCCCGGGCCCCGCCACGCTTTTTTCCTTTCCCAAATGCCCAGCCGGAACAGTGGGGGAAGTTTTTTAGGCAGTCCCAAAGGGCCCTGGGGTTTGGGTTTTTTTTTAAAGGGGGGGAAAGGGGTAGGGTGATCCCCCAACCCCTGGGTTGGCCCATGTTTTTTAAAAATGGTGAAAAACTGGGAAAAAGGGGGTGAAACCTTCCCCCTGGAAAGGGGTTTTCCCGTTGGCCCGTTTTTGCTTGAGGGGTTTTTTGGTTCCCAAAATTATTTAAGGGCCCCCCCACAGTGAAGAAGGGTGAAAGCGCAAATGGGCTGGGCACACAACTCCCCTTTCTCTTCATGTTCCCTTTACACCCCCAACAGCCCGGGGATTCTTAGGGGGAAACAACCCGGTTTAAAAACTTTAAAAACTCAGCGCCCAAGTCATGCATCTTGGGGAAAAAGTTTTTTTTTTTACCTAGTCTGCGTGTGGAGGTTCAGGCCAAAATTTAGGGTGGTAGGGGTGGCTCAATTTTCCCAAAGGTTTGTTTATCGACCCGCTTGGTATTTTTGGGTTGTCCCCTTCTGGGTCTCTTTTTGCCGTTGAAGGGGTAAAAATCTGTGAGGCCTTTAGACGGCCCCGGGGAACTGTGGCAAAAACCCCGATCTTTTAAGTCCCGCTTTCCCTTTCCCTCAGCTGGGGGGCCATACTCCCTTTAGGTTGGCTTTGGAAAAAGGGGTTTCCCTTCTGGCAGTCCCAAAGGGGGAAAAAGGGGCCCTGAAGTTTTTAAACCACGGAAAAGAAAGATGGGCCCCACCCCACAACCTTGGCCCGCTTTTGCCAAAAATTTGTGCCCTCTTTCCTTTTATGTCTCTTTTCCCTTTGGGCCCGTTTTTAAAATTTGTTGCATGCCTTTTTCCAAAAGGCAAGTAGCACATTTTTTTTCCCTCACTTTTTCCCCCTTTTTGAAAAATGGAAAAATGCTTTTTAAAGGGTTTTGCTCTTTTTAAAGGGGAACCCTTTTTGACCCTTTCACTCGAAAAAGCCAAAATTTTCCCCAAAACGAACCCTTTTGTAAAAGTGCCGTAGGGAACAAACTTTTTAAGAGCAATGTCCCCTTTTTCCCCTTCATTCTCTATGTTGAAACCCCTCAGCAAAAGCTCTTGCTCGGGCTTTTTTTTGTCTTTTAAATTGGCATCCTTTTAAAGGGGTTTTCCCCGTTCCTGACAGGGGCCGGTGACGATTCCGCTCCCCCAAACAAAGCAAGATTTGGGGGGGTTGGCCTCCCCCCCCCTGCAATGAAGGGCACCCCACAAAACCCTTTTTCCTTTTCAACAAATTTTGAAAAATCACGGAAACTCGGGGATTTGACCTAAACATTGGGGGCCTCGGCCCCCCAGGGTTTTTGAACTCATGCGGGTCCATCTTCCCTTTTGGGGCAAAATATGCAGCCCGGTCTTGTCCCCCAAAAATTTGCGTGGCACCCGCCCTCGGTCCTTTCTGGAGCAGGAGTTATCTCTCCCTCGCTTCTTCGCCCCTTTCCAGTTTCCCCCGTGGGGTTGAATTGGGCCCTGACATGATTTGTTTCCCCCTGGGGCATGGAATTCCCCGATCAACTCACCACGTCTGTGGGAGCACCAAATGCAAGAAGGGAAATGGGAGAAGCGTTTTTAGGTTTTTCTGAACCCGAGTCACTTTCCCCCAGGAAAGATCCCCTAGAAAAGCTGGGGCCGGGCCCTTTTCCCCCTCCATGTGCAATTTTTAAGGGGGCCAAACGAAAATGGGGGTCAGAGGTTTTCCCTTTTGGGAGAGCCCACGCTGACCTTTCCCTCCAATTGGGACTGGGGGGGTCTTTTTAAAATCCTTTTAAAAAAACCCAAAAAAACAAAACCCGTTAAACAGAACCCTTGTTTTCCCTCCTTAACTAAGTCATGTTTCGTAAATAATTCATGGGCATTTCTGTTAAACCTAAAATTTCCCTTGTTAAAAGAACGGTTTTTTCCCCCGGTAAAAAATTTTTTAAAATTTTGATCTTGAAGTTAAGAAGGGATGAAAAAAAAAACAAACATTTGGGTGTATTTTCCCTATACGGAAAAATTTTTTTTGCCATTAAAGGCCGGGAAACTTTTTTTCCCCCCCAAAATTTTTTCCCAAGTGAAAAAATTTGCCGTTATCCCCAAAAAATTTGGTTTTAAAAGAGGCTTTTTGAGTAATTTGGGTCCCTTTTTTTCCCCCCCCCTCTCAAAAAAATAGGGTAGGACCCTGTAGAAAAGCCTGCCAAAATTTTTGGTTTCTTTTATCCGGGTTCCCCCCCCCTCCTCTTGAAATCTGGGGGCCCCAACGGGCCGGGCTAAAAGGGGGCTAAAAGACCCGAATGATTAAACAAATGGGTTTTTCGAAAACCCCCAACTAACTCTTCAATTTCTTTAATAAAGGTTTTATCATAATTTTTTTTTGCTGAATTAAAGATAGGGATATTGTGTTGGGGGTTTTAGCCCCCTCCGTTTCCCTTATTTTTTAAATATTTTTTTCGAAAGTAGGGCCCATTTTTTTACCCGTCTACAAAAATAAATTTTTTTTTCGCATTTAGACGAATATTTTTGAAAATTTTTTGGGGTTGGGAACATGAAAAAAAAAGTTTGGCCCCATTTTGGGGCCTGATTTTGGGGGAAAAATGGTCGGTTCCCAACCTCTTGTGGACACCTGGCCCAATCCCTGGTCCGCTCTCGTGTAAAAAGGGAAAAGCTTCCCAACTCTTGGGTCCCCCCCAAACCCCCCGCCGGGGATTTTTGGGGGCAGATTTTTTTTTGGGGGGGGGAGGGGTAAATTATCGGGGGATATAACCCCCCTTTGTTTCACTAAAATTTTTAAAAATTTTTTTTCAAAACCTCACCCCCTCTTTTTTTTAAGAAAAACCTTCTGCGTCCCCTTTAAAACTAATAAAGTGAATGGGAAGATTTCCCCCGACTTGTAAAACCCTTTTCCCCGGGGGGAGTCCCCCCCATCCCGCTGTATTTTGGGTGAGGGGGCGGCCCCCCAGCCCCCATCACGGGGCGACCCTTTTGGGCTTCGGCAAAACCTTATTTCCAAACCAATTTTTTTTTTGTCCCCCACCCGTTTTTATTTTTTGAAAAAAAACTTGGGTCCCCATCGTCTTCCTGTAAAACTTCTGCATCACATGAGCATAAATCTGCAACAATAATATCAAATATACGAAAATAACGGCTATTTATAATACCGCAAACATTTTTTCACATTTTTTCCTTCAACTCCTTAATTTTATTAGTGCTCAGCTATTTTTCATCGTAACACTTTTCTAAACACGGTTCCTGAATCTACACGCTGTCCTGATTATGTTGGTATATGATACGTCTCGATGTGAAAATATTTAGAGGGTCAAAAGTTCCTCAGAACATAAACTGTGCCGTGAAGGAGTTAATTCGCGTTGACATTTGTTTACCCATACCCGATATACTCATACTGATTCAGTAGCGAGTATAACAAGATCATGCACACGTCTTCGGGGAAGCTGCACTTCTTTACAATGGTTTAAGTCTCAAATGCTCCCTTCTGAACTGTACTTTAAGGGCTTTGATCTAACATTCTGTTTCACCTACGTTTATGTACATAGAAAGTTTATCATCAATTTCCTTCCAAGCATTCACCTTCTTCAGTTTATTTTTGTAATCTAGAGCCGTTCGATCCCATAATGTCGGTGAAGAGTGAAGTGACTCAATAATATGTTCACGAGTGTTCTCAGTCTGCCACAGAGTGGTAACCAATTGACGCCTCGTGCTGTACTGATGTATCACTACTGACAGTCTTTTTAATCAACGTTCACACAGACACAATTAAAATTTTGAAATTTATTTTAGACCTGCTCAGAACAGTCTAAGATAAAAGGCAGCCTCTGAATAGCCTAAAATATAGACAGTAGGGTGCCAATAAAAATCAAAAGTTTGAATTTTTCTTCCTACTTTGGTGTAATGGTGCATCTATGCAAGAAACAAACCATCGTATGCAAAGTTTGACCTCAATCGGTTGATATTTAGGGGTGGCGGATTACAACTTTGTTATTTACCCTTATGCACTGGCCTACTAAGGAGGGGATGTCATCTCTTGAAAGCGGACAAGCCGGACATCCCTTCCCCAGCAGGGCTGCTGGTCCTCCTCTTGGTGAGTATTAGCCCCTCGGTGGGGGGGGTATCATGGGGAGCCACCCCACTCATTGTGGCCGGCTTGGCCGGGGAAGGGAAGCCTTCGAGGTCCCGGGCTGTTGATGGCGATGGGCCTCCACAACTTGGAGGAGGAACTGGCGCTGTTCCTCGTCTTTGGTCAGCCGGGGGTTAAAGGGGACTGGATGAGCCCCAACTCCTCGCTCGGCTGGGGTCTTTGACGACGCAAAAGTCCCTCGATTCGGCGGCAGGCCTCGACGTACGATTCCTCTTCCTGCCACTTCCGAGGGTTGGGGGGACGGAAGTCGGTCTTGATATCAAGAGCTTCAAAGAGGCGGGGGGAATTTTCGTGGCGAAGGAGGGCGTGTTGCCGCAGGAACTTTGATGATGGAGGTTTTTTCGCTTGGGGGGTTCCTCGGCTCCTTCATCGTAGAGAATGGCCTGTAAAATTTGCTTGTTTGTCGGAGACAGGGAGACGTGAGTCGAACAGTGACAGGCCAATGAGGTTTCGCTCAAGTCCCCAGAAAGGGCGGCTCAGAGTGGTGAAGCAGGCCTTCCGAATACTTTCGTCGTGGTACTGAAGGATGTCCTTAGCGAATCCAAGATCGTTGGCGGGAGCGTAGGATGGAACCGTCGATTCGAACCATCGCAGGACGTAGATCTCGGTTGCGAACGATGAGAACCGCTGGAGGGCTGACTTTTCTCGAGGTGTGACGACTCCAGTCAGCTGCTCCCGAAACAAGATCATCTTCAGAGCGTAATGTACGCGCCATCCAACGCGCTCGATGAAGCGCTCCGGGGTAGGGATCGAGGTCTTCGGAAGAGCGCCGCCGAGGAAAAGGATGCTCAGCTCAACGAGTTCCTTATAGTCGTCAGGGGGCTGCTTTGTCTGAAGCGACGTTTCAAACCTTGAATGAGATCGTCCCTCTTGGAGACCAGAGTCTCCGGCAGATCTTCGTTGGGGGGAGGGTTTATGCCGACTGGTTGATGTAAGACCAGTAGTCCTTGAAGCGAGAGAAGATGGTGATCTCAGGACCAGAAGATGACCCCAAACACGTAGAAAAGGCCTTCTAAAGGACAAGTTCGTGGACTTTGATGACGGCAAGCAAGTGAAACGAGGGGTTCGGCCGATCTTCTGTTGCAGGATGGTGCTGCACCTTGATGGCTCCAGTGTTGGCACTGGTTGTGTCGAAGCACATCGCCACGACTCGTTCCTGGCCCCCCCAGTCTTCTAGAGCCTCGAACACAGCTGTAGCGGCGGCATCACCAGTTCCGGAGTGCAGTTTTCGGACTCCTAGGAGCTTCTCCACTCCTTCTCCTGTGACGAGGATGGCGAGTCTTTCGGCGCGAGTGCATCGTCCTGGGGAAGGATCTTCCCGTCCCAATAAACGGTAAGAGGGGTAAGAGGACTGAAAGTCTCTTGATGTCCTTCGCCAAAGTGGACCTGTACTTCGCTCTTGCCTGTCGAATGGACTCGGGTTTCAGCACAAGCTCTTGTGGATCGTGGCCCAAGCTACTTGCCGTAGCCGCCACAATTCGAAGGGTTTGGCGGCTACTGACCAAGGGCTCCGACGAGATCAGGGGATAGGACGGACTTCGTGCCCCATGTCCTCAATCGCTTTGGTGGAGAACCCGACCCCGGCGTCGGAAGAAGAAGCGATGTGTTGGCAGCGTTGGCTGGACTTGATGACTAAGACGATGACGACCCCAGCTCCACCATCTCTTCCCCTTTTTGGCGTCTGTTGACGGCACATGAGAGAGAGCTTTCACGTCGGCAAACCGATTCTTTCAGCTTCTTGTCCAGACAGCCATCGAACCCCCCCCTCCTCTTCCCCCGCTGGGCAGAAGGAATTCCTTGTTTTCAGGAATGGTCATCAGAGTGAAGCGTCGGAGGGGGGCGATGTCCAAAAGGTCTGGGAGATTTCTTTGGGAAAGGGCTTGTTTTTCGGCAGGCGTGACTCCAGAGTTATTCTTGCTTTGCTCAGGATCTTTCCCCTCGTCGAAAAGTCCCGTAATCTTCCCTCACGCTAGTTTTTTGCGATGGTGGGGATCCTAGCTCGTGTCCAGAAGTCGAGGACCTCCTTTGCAGCCTCAGCTGCACTCTGCTGCACCGTCTTCTTCTCTTCCTTGTGTGCGTAGAAAAATCGTCGTAAAAACGTCTCCACGGCTGGGAAGTTTTGCTCCTGTGATAGTAGGAACACTATGGCCAAGAAGCCAAACTTCAGTTTGCTTTCTCGTGGTCATGACCTGAGGGCGAAAAGAGGAAATGTTCAAGATCGATCCGCCACCTCTAAATATCAACCGATTAGCCTGAAACTTTGCACACGACAGTTTCTAAGTACAAGGCAGAATACCACGAAGTACGTGAAAAAATATTGACTTTGAAAAATTACCCCTATGCGCTATTGGCACCCTAATAGAAAAGCCTTTTATAGTCAAGAAAAAAAAAAAAGCATCTGAATTGTCTAGGAAAAAGACCCACAGCCTATGAATTAACAAAAAAAAGGCAACATCTGAACAGCCAAGGAAAAACTACAGCCGCATAGCTCAAAAAAATATGGCAGCCTCTAAACACCTAAGATAAAATAATGCAGCTTCTGAATAGCCTACAGGCCTGTCCACACCAAGAAACTTTATTTGGAAACATTGCTCGCAAACTGTTTCCAAACAATTTTACGGTTTTTTCCCCGGAAGCAACGAGTTTTTTGGTTGTGTGAATGTGTGTTTATGTGTGACTGTGTGTGTGTGTGTGTGTGTTGTGTGTGTGTGTGTGTGTGAAGGTCATAGAAAAAATGTTTCCTAAAATCCCCAAAAGGTAAAAAGAAACCACACTCCCAATGGACCCTACCATAACTACGTCACGGTTTGTTTACATCGGGGCATTGTGGGGATAAGGCGGGGTCGCCGCGGGTGGACCTACGAAGGAAAACTACGGGGAGGAAGAATTTTGAGTTATTTGCGCGAAATTGATATTCAATCAATCAATCATTGGGGGCATACGCCGGGGGCGCGTCGCCTCGCCCACCCTACGACGCCCCTCCCGGGGGTCACCTCGCCCCGAGTTTCCCATGCAGGGGTCCCTTTTCCCCTACCAAGCAGCTCTCGACAAGAACATCAACTTGCCCCAGCCACGAGCCTTGTGGTGCCCCCTTGGCCTCCTCCACGCCGGATTGTCTCTTACAGATACAACCCGATGGGAAGGATCGGTTTCAGGGTAGCGTGCCCCTGCCCATATAGCCGAAGTTGGCGCTGACGGACTATGCAGGTAATAGGCCTCGATTCAGTTCACGTGCAATCGCTGATTTGACACGTTTAAAATCCAGCGATACCCCCTGATTCTGCGAAGACACTTATTACCAAAGGCATTGATTCGTTTTCTTCAAATCACTATTTAGTGTCCATGTCTCACAACCATAGAGTAAGACAGGGATCACAAGCGACTTGAAGATCCCGGGTCTTTGTCCTCCTGCACAGGTACCGACAACGCCAAATACTCCCGCTGAGCGAGTCCATTTAACACCGTGGGCTATGCCAATCCGCCGTAAGGCTTCTTACGTGACCCCGTCATTATGGACTGCGCTAACTAAGGGGATGTAAACTTTCCAAGATCTCAATGTCCTCGCCACACGCATGAACAGACTGTACTGCTTCATCTAGTAAGTCTCCAAACACCTGGACCTTGGTTTTTGAGCCAGGAGACCCAAGTCCCAAAGGCTTTGCCTCCTCGTGCAGCGCCCCCGAGAGCCATCACCAGGACCTCCAGCGACTCAGCAAAGATTACTGCTCATCGGCAAAAACAAGATCAGTGATCTTGGTGTTGCCGACGGATGCTCCACAATCACTTTGATCTACAACCTTGGTCCAATACCCAGTCCATACAAACGCTGGAAAGTGATGGGGCAATGAGCACCCTTGCCTCACTCCCGTATTCACAGGAAAGAAGCTGGATACACCTGCCCACACTTTTGTGGGGCAAATTTATATTCCAAGTGCTATATTACTGTGCTCGGGTTTTCCTGACAACACTATAGAGAAGATCTGAGGTAATGGCTGATGTGCAGAGGCTTCTAAACAAAAAAACAGAGTCACAACAGTGCCTCGTCAAAAGGTAAGCAACTGGGAGGGTACGTAATGTGCCCCACCACTTGCTTTCTTCTTAATGAGAAATGATGTGACTGTTTTTCCTGGTTTTAAAACCTATGCACACCAACCATCACCTTAGGTCTTTTCTATGTGTCGGCGAGCACGGGAAATATAGCACCGAATATCAATTTCGCCCAAAACAACTCTAAATTTTTTCATCGTCGTAGTCTTCTCTTTGTAGGTTGTACATATTCATGGTTATGATAGTATTAAAATACCTTATTAATTGAGTTCCTTTTGTTGTCTTTCCTCATAATAAGTAGTGGTACATCATGGTTTAAGTGTTACTTGACGAGCCAATGAATACTCTTGAGTACTTGAGTATCTATCTACGTCTTGAGTACTACTCTTGTCGCCCGAAAGGCTACTGTTTACCGTCTGTCATCGCGCCAAGAAAAACTTGAGAAGCAAAATGCAGTTATATTTGCAGCTACAAGCATAAAACAACGCTGAAACAGGGTAGATTATACAGTCATGATATAAACTACTGTGTAACATCTTCAGTGGCACATAAAAATCAGTAGTGATGCTATAATTCGTAATATTTGGCGCTTGGCGACTTCACTGCAGGTGGCGACTTCACTGTTATCTACGGTAGCTGTAACGAGTTGCGCAACCGAGTCCCAGTGTGGACGGGCTTAAGACAAGAGGCTGCGGTTTTTCCTTCGCTGTTCAGATGCTGCCTTTTTTCTTAGGCAATGGGTCCCAGACATAACTACGTCACGGTTTGTTTACATCGGTGCATTGTGGGGATAAGGCGGGGTCGCCGCGGGTGGACCTACGAAGGGAAAACTACGGCGATGGAAGAATTTCAAGTTATTTTGCGCGAAATTGATATTCCAGGTGCTATATTACTGTGCTCTGTTCGCGCTGACAACACTATAGAGAAGACCTGAGGTAATGGCTGATGTGCAGAGGCTTTTAAACCAAGGAAACAGAGTCATAACAGAGCCTCGTCAAAAGGTAAGACAACAAAAGGAACTCAATTAATAAGGTATTTTAATACTATCATAACCATGAATATGTACAACCTACAAAGAGAAGACTACGACGATGAAAAAATTTCGAGTTGTTTTGGGCGAAATTGATATTCCAGGTGCTATATTTCCGTGCTCGCTGACAACATAGAGAAGACCTGAGGTGATGGTTGATATGCAAAGGCTTCTAAACCAGGAAAACAGTCACAGCAGAGTCTCATTAAGAAGTAAGCAAGTGGTAGGGACACATTACGTACCTACCAGTTGCTTACCTTTTGATGAGGCTCTGTTATGACTCTGTTTTCTTGGTTTAGAAGCCTCTGCACATCAGCCATTACCTCAGGTCTTCTCTATAGTGTTGTCAGCGAGAACAGAGCACAGTAATATAGCACCTGGATATAAATATACAATTTCGCGCAAAATAACTCGAAATTCTTCCATCGCCGTAGTTTTCCCTTCGTAGGTCCACCCGCGGCGACCCCGCCTTATCCCCACAATGCACCGATGTAAACAAACCGTGACGTAGTTATGGGTAGGGTCCATTCATAGGCTGGTAATTTTTTTAAAGACTATTCAGGGATTGTTTTACCGTCTCCCCAAAGATGTTAGATCAAAGCCCTCAAAGTACAGTTGAGAAGGGAGCATTTGAGACTCAAACCATTATATAGAAGTGGAGCTTCCCCGAAGACGTGTGCATGATCTTGTTATACTCGCTACTGAATCAGTATGAGTATATCGGGTATGGGTAAACAAATGTCAAGGCGAATTAACTCCTTCACGGCACAGTTTATGTTCTGAGGAAATTTTGACCCTCTAAATATTTTCACATCGAGACGTTATACCAACATAATCAGGAAAGCGTGTAGATTCAGGAACCGTGTTTAAAAAAGTGTCACGATGAAAAATAGCTGAGCACTACCTAGGAGTTGAAGGAAAAAATGTGAGAAAATGTTTATGCGGTATTATATATAGCCGTTATTTTCGTATATTTGATATTGTTGCAGATGTATGCTCATGTGATGCAACATTTTTACAGGAAGACGATGGTGGCCCAAGTTATTTTTCAATATCAAATGGTGGTGTCTGAAAACTGGTTGGGAATAAGGTGTGTGAAGCCAGATGGTCGCCGCGCTAGGCTGCGGGCGTCACTCATCACAATACAGCGCGATGCAGGACTCGCTCTCTAGTTACGGTCTAGTACAGTGCTCTTCAACCTTTTTTGATGTCCACCCCTAGTAGTGATTTGGTAAGAGCTGTCCACCACAATTTGTTTTCTCTTTAAAATCTCACGGCTGTTATTTTAAATTGAACTATATCATTCTACAAAATATATAGGTAGAAAAAGGCAGCTTCAGTCTCATTTTAAATTTACGTTTACATATTCCTCTGTATAATAACACATCTAATATACTATAGGAGTAGCCGTGTGTGTGTGTGTTCTGTCTGTCTGTCTGCTTTGGGTAGCCGAAACTGTAAATTCAATTTTGATGAGAGTAGGCTCAAAAAATCGCAAATAAATCGTAGGTGGTAAGCGCTTGGTCTGTCCCATGTCGATTGAATTATTTTGAAGGGGGTTTTGGGCTAAAAACACTAGGAGTATTAGATTACAGGAAAAACTCTGCGGTAACGTCTTGCCGCATTCCACAAACTCAGTAGACTCATGGACGTTGGTGTGAGTGTGTGTTGTGTTGGAATCACACGGAACACAAAGGGTTGGAATCACACGGAACGTGTTTCTACCCCGAGGCACTTTGACCAGTGACCAACGACAGCAACAACACGATTGGAGTTTGCACTCACATTGTTGCTTAAAATATACTATAAACTACAAATCAATACATGGGTCCGAAGGACCCACAAGCACTTGTGCAATACTCAAAACTAAAAATTACATGGAGAATAAACATACCTTCGGAATTCCCACAGCAATGCATTTATTCTTTATGAAACTAAAGTAAAATTTAGCACCTAATATGCTTTAAAATTTGGTAATCCGAAAACTAAAGCCTTTTCCTTCAAAAAACAAAATCATTGGCTTTGGCTGCTGTTGCAATTTTCTGCTATCAGCTTATCGAGGCATCAGACATTTTCAAGTGACACCTGTCATAATAGGTATGCAAATTTCACTATGGCAAATCCTTTTCTTTGCCGTGTTAAAACCTAAGCTTGAGAAACTTTGGCTGACACAGACATGATGTTGGCATCTGACACACAGGGCTGTTTGCCAAAAAAATTCCTCAGCAAAACTCCTTGTATCCTGACTATCAGCAGAGATCAACAAAGCACAAAGCATAATGCGCATAGGCATGGCCAAATGCTTCGAAAGCTTCTTTTTAAGAATAATCCACTGGAAGCTCCAATAGGGCACACTACAAAATGATCAGTTTCCATCTCTGAGAATGGATGAAGCTTCCCACCATTGTTGGAGGATCTGAGGTTGTCTTGAAATAGAAGTCAAGGTTTTCTCTGCATCAAAAAGTCAGGTGTCTGGTAATTCCAGGTGGCGACATTCGCTACCTTCAGTGTCTGTTCTGCTGTACATTCTATCCCATGTTCCCAGTCACTTGCCGCACAGCCATATAGAGATATCAAGGATTCAAAAATCTGAAAGAATCCCTCTTTTCTAAATTGTCTTTAAATATTTGGTCACCTATAGTTTGAATCCATTTATTTTTCCCATACATGTAAAAAAATAATCCCAACCTTTGCCTAGTTTTTATACCAATAGATTTATTTTCTCTTATTCCCTATACCACAAACGTGGGCATGACATCTCGTCCACCCACCCTGATCCACACCCAAGACTCAGATCGTCCACCCCTCCACATCAGTACCTCGTCCACCTTTAGGTGGACCGTCCACAACACACAGGTTTAATCAGCCGCTCCACACTGGTCTAGTATATAACTCGTAGGTGGTGGTTATATTCACATTATCTAACTAAGACTCAGAGGGTATACTTTAATAATAACAGTGCTAAGTTCTGAGAAAAAATTATACTAATAATGAAACTGAAGAGTTTAAATCGACCGAGAGTAATCTACGGCCGATAAATCGACTAAACGCAAATACTAACGACTTACTATTTTTTTATAGTACTACAACGACTTAGCGATAGTGGGATTAGCAGTGATATCACCAGACAAGTTTGCTGATGATATTAAGATCGTTAGGATTATTACAGATCAGTCCTGATATAAACGTTGCAGGGAGACTTAAGAAATAAGAAAATAAAGAAACTAACAAGAGGTCGTGCGACCTACACTTGATAGAGGTAATTTCATTGTTAATTCACACTACCATACATCCACTTTTCATCCCCATCCATGAAATTGCTTTATGGCCTCCTTTTAGAAATCTCCCATTGACATAAAGCAACTAACACACCTGATGACTTGAATGTTGACTACCTGTATGAGGCCATTCCAATCACTTACCAACCTATTTTGTAAACATACAATTTCTCCCTATATAACTTATTTTTCACATTTTCCTCCCTGTCTAACTAAAATAACTTCAAACGAGTGGGGTAGGCAGTTGGCAGATGGAAATTTAATATTGACAAGTGTGCTAGCGTATTTAATAGTTGGTTGATAAAATCTTGGGTAATAGTACCCTATACTCAATGTATCATGAGAAGATCAGAAAGGGAAAAAGATTTAGCTGTGGCAGGGTAAGCTCAGACCTTCGTCGGGAAAACACTGTATTGAGGCTAATGAATAATCGAGATATAATGGTTTTAAGGATTTACTTACCAGAGTGTTAAAAGTAGAAGTGCCGAAGTTATTCTAAAGCTTATATTTGGCTCTGGTCAGACCCACCCATCAGACTACATGCGTAGTTTCTTTGATTCCCCGTATTAAACCCGATGAAATAGCCTTGTGAGAATCAAGAATCCACTAAGAGGATTGCTAAAATTGATGATACACGGGAATGCGATACGATACGATACGAGAGGATATTGAAGCTATTAAATTTACACTCACTCAATAGACTAATATTAATGGGCGGATCTGATCGAAATTTTTAGTTGGGTTAAAGGGCTACACTAAATTGAGAGGTAAGAAAGGTTCTACGGCTATAATCAGGGTAAAACAAGAAGTAAGGGGATTCGAACTGGAAAAGCGTAGATTTTAAAAAAGAATAGGGAGAAACTATTACACCAATAGGGTGGTAAATTATGTGGAATGGATTTCGTGTCGTCCAGATAGTTGTGCGGAGTCGAATAGAAAGTATTAAAAGACAGGCTGACAATTTTCATGGATGGGGATGAAAAGGTGGGATGTAACGTAGTGTTAAGTAACAGAACTACAGCATCGTTAGGTCTCACGACCTCTTGTAGCTTCTTTTTTCCTTATGTTCTTATTCGGCCGTAGAGGCCTCATCGTTCAATTTAATTCTTCTCTTTAATTATTTTGTACATTTTTCCTTTTCATTCTTCACTGCTTTTATTGAATTATACATTGCGTTCTATTCATTAATAATGTGAATCTAAGCGCATTAAAGCACACCACAGAGTTATATATGCTACCTATAGAGCGAGTCCCCTTATCCTGCTGTATTGTCGAAATGATGACGCCCGCAGCCTAGTGCTGCGACCATACTGTCTTTCACACTTTACTTATTCCCACCAGTTTTCTGACACCACTCTACCATTTAATATTGTTAAAAATAACTGGGGCCACCATCGCTTCCTGAGAAAATTTAAATCACATGGGGATGCATAAATCGCACACAATAATCATAAAATATAACGAAAATGGCGACTAAATAAAGTACCGTAGCGCATGAACATTATCACATGTTTTCTTTCAACTCTTTAGTGCTCAGCTATTTATATCATCGTGCACCATTTATTTTAAGCACGGGTCCTGATCACTCAGCTTTTCTAGACATTATGTTGGTATTATGATACGTCCCTGGTATGTTACAATCCGGCGTGGAGGAGGCCAAGGGGGGGGTGCGCCCACACTGCTCCGTGGCTGGGGCAAGTTGATGTTTCTTCGTCGAGGAGCTCTTGTGGTTATGGGAAAGGACCTGCATGGGACACTCTCGCGTGGTGACCCCCGGGAGGTGTGCGTGTAGGGTGGGCGAGGCGACGCGCCCCCCGTGTAGCCGGTGTTCTGCGGATGTTTGGCCTTATCCAGAAGGTTGTGTTTTCGTATGCCATTTACGCAGCCAGAAGTAACGATTGATTACTTTTCATTTCATCCCGCCGCGGGAGGCATACAGCTTTGCCTCCCGTCTTCCTGCCCACTGATCTAGTATAACATGGATCGCGTGATCTGGGCTAGCTGTGGCCGAGATACTGAACAGTCTACCATCCGCATCTTTCATAACCAAAAAACAAACTATATGGCCCGCCAGGCAGTGGCTGGTGTTGGGCTGCTTGGCATGTGATAGCCTATATTACCACCCCCGTACTACTACTATTAACACCTCCTACTACGCTACATTACCAACCTGACTACGACTATTTCACCACCTACAACTACTATTACACCTACTATCTACTCTACTACTAAACTATCCAACCTAGGTGCATCTCGAACCTTCACAAGGTCATTGGATTTTATACGGTGATACACAGACAACAGGTGTGTTTGGGCGAGGCCGTCCGTACGGCTGTCTTGCGAAGGTCGTACAGGTGTGTAATGACAGGTGTGTTTGCGAGGCCGTACAGGTGTGTAGTGAACGGTGTCTTGCTGAGGCCGTAAGGTGTACTAGTGACAGGTGGTGTTGTGAGGCCGTACATGTTGTAGTCGACAGGTGTGTTGCGAGCCGGTACAGGTGTGTAAGTGACCCGGTGTCCCTTCTGCGAGGCCGGTACAGGTGTGTTTTGCGAGGACACGTACAGGTGTGTATGGACAGGTTCTTCAGAGTCCTCACAGGTGGAGTGACAGGTGTGTTGTTGCGCGGGCCGTACAGGTGTGTAGTGGACAGGGCTTTTTGCGAGTATGCCGTTTTTACAGGTGTGTAGTGACAGGTGTGTTTGCGAGGCCGTACAGAGTGTGGTTGCAAGGTCCCGTACAGGTGTGTAGTGGACAGGTGTCTTGCGAGGCCGTACAGTGTATGGTGACAGGTGTGTTGCGAGGCCGTACAGGTGTGTAGTGTACAGGTGTCTTGGCGAGGCCGTAACAGGTATGAGTCGACAGTGTGTTTTATGCGAGGCCGTACAGTTGTGTAGTGCAGGTGTGATGTAGCGGTTAAAGCGAGAGGCTAAGAGTGCAGTGTTAGCCCCCACAAGTGTGTGTGTGTCCTGAACCTAAAGAGCGGGAACGCGTAGTTTACTCGTCTTCCACTATAACGGCGGTCAGCCCCGTACCCGCCGCGGCCACGGGTACGGCGCGAGCCACAGTGGTCCATAGAAGCTACTCTCGTGGATTACGAGGAGTTTTACATGAATCAAACACCCCTTTGGCCTAATCCAAAAAAACTTTCTTAAATTAGGTATATTGAATTGAAAGTATGTTTAGTTTTCGTACACTGAATTTTTGAGTATTTTCGTACATAAAACTTACATGAAACTAACCTAACCTTATAGGTTTTAAAATGAAACCTACCTAGCTAACTTAAAGATTTTACATGGAAAACCTAACCTAACTTATAGTGTTTTAATGAAACCTAACCTAACCTTAAAGGTTTTAATGAAACCTACTAACCTAACCTTACAGGTGTGTAATCGAAACCTAACCTAACTTATAAACCACAGATCTACCTTTTTTTTTTCTTTTTTTTTTTCTTCGGGGGGGGGAGGCAAAATAAAGCTCATCTCCATTAGAACAAGCAACCGCTTACATTATGGAGCTGCTATGTAACATTTGATCATAACCGCACTCAGGTCTCCCTATCTCGTTCCCCCTAATTGTTTATACAAGTATAAAAACAAATATATCTTTATCTATATCTAACTTATGCTAAAAAAAAGTATACCATATCCACCTATATATTTTTTTAACTAATAGGTGGATGACTGGAGTGGGTAGATGGATTAAGAGTGGATGGCTGGGGGGGAGTGGGTGTGTGGTGTGTGTGTGTGTGTGTGTGTGGGTTGTCTGGGTGTGTGGGTGTGGGTGTGGGGTGTGTGTGGGTGTGGGTGTGGGTGGTGTGTCGTGGGTGGTGTGGGTGTGGGTGGTGTGTGTGTGGTGGTGGCGTGTGTGTGTGTGTGTGGTGGGTGCGTGTGTGTGTGTGTGTGTGGTGCTACCTGTTACTTACTTGTTACTTGTTTCCGTCTTGAGGGTACTCCCTCACAGTCGTGGTGCTCCACCGCTGCATCTGAACCCAGCGTCCCTGTGTTGCAGGTTCGCCTGGTCCGATATTGAGTTAGTGTCTGCCCTGCTCACAGACGGATATCCAGGGCACGGGAGGTTCATCCGGGATTGTTTGTAGGTGGTTGTTCCAAATGATGTTTGAATTTTTCCACTGAGCATTCCGTGAGGTTCCTTAATTTTCCTGGCAGGTTGTTAAATAGTTTTGGCCCAATATGAGGCAGACTGGTTGATAGGAGGGTCTTGATCCTGGCTGGTGCGTCTGATGGTAGTGTTCTCCTCCTTGCCTTGCGACCAGTTCTTGGATTGATATGCTGGGCTGACAGGTCACTGATGGCAGTAGGGTTGGGCACAAGGTTCTCCAGGATCTTCCAGGTATATTAATATATTGTATATATTGGCATGACGAGGCGATAACACAACCAGACAGCAACGCGAACCGCAGAAACAAGGCTTTGTTTTGGTTTCGGCAAGATGGCGGAAAGTTGGAACCAGTGCTGAGCCAGGCTTCCGCGATCCATGTTATATAGATCAGTGCTCCTGCCTCACCCCAGCCGACCCCACGGCCGGAGTTTTTCCGGTGGCGGATTAATTCGCCGTAGATACTCTGGGTGATTTAACCACTCATCTTCATCATTTATACATTTTTTTTCTCAGCGTTCACCTGTCTTTCTTAAGTATATCTTTTGCGTCTTATTACCCAGTAATGCGAATATATATAAGCACACTCGATGAGAGACGAATCTTCTTGTAAATCAAGAAGCGTAGCTTTTGCTTGTTACTCAATCCACGGGGAAGCGAGACCACAGCTGAGGCAGCGGCCTCTCTCAACTGCCTGTTGTTCTTCGTCAGGTGGCAGCCTGTCCCTCCACAATATCGGTGTAATGCATCTCACCATGTAGCGACATGATCTGTTCTCAGTCAGGAAGCAGCCTAGCTGCCATTCCTCAGTCAAGAGGCAGCTCGGCATATCTCACCATGTAGCGACCTCATTTTGTTCTCATTATTTATACATTATTTCTCACCTTCACTGTCTTTTTACGTATATCTTTTTGCGTCTCGTTACACAGTAATGTGAATTAATATAAAGCGCACTCGATGAGATACATTACTGTACGAATCCTATAGTTGTAAATAAAGGTAGCGTAGCTTTGCTGTTAAAATTTGGCCTTCCTTGTCTACCTAGTACATGTAGCTATAGGTGGCAGGGCATGACAGGTTCTGGCTTTCCGGTTTTTTCCCCTTACTGAATGAAGTTTTAATTTTCAGTGATTGCATTTGTTTATATATTTGCTTCCTCTTATCTGAGGAAATCTTCGTATTGAAGTCGTTATCGGTATAGCTGGTATTTCATAGTAGCCTACTATTTAGCCTATAATTAACTTGAGCTTATCTAGAATGGAAATTCATTCTCACACAAAATGCACCATGCATATATGGTGAGCAGCTAGTTGGTGGAAGTAAAAAAATCTGCTCTAGCTGACTCTTGTCACTTTAAATTTAGTCTAGACTACGGTAGCCGTTCCTATATGCCCTATAGTGAACCTGGAACTGTTGAGTACAGTAAGGTTTTATGCTTGAAATGTAATGTACACATCCTAAGGATGCAGAAACTGCCGGATGCTAATTTGCATAATTGACCCTAATTAGCATATTCGTATTATCTTCCTTATTAAGCCGCCTATATAATTTTTTCAGAAACTGACGCATAGGAGAGTGATATGTTCAGTGATTAATGTAATCATTACTGAATATATATAAGCACACTCGATGAGAGACGAATCTTCTTGTTATATTGTATTGATGCATGATGGAAGAGCTCTCCCACGAGAGAGATGTCAAGATATGAGAATGAAGTAAGATGAGAGACAGAAAGAGTGTGGATAGACTGATGGAGTAGCTCCTGTGGTAGTGTGCTGAGTGGAGGAATGACAGTCGTGTGGCTGAAAGTGTAAAAATAATTCTTGGAGGGCGCGCATGATAGGAGAGATAATGAAGGCAAGAGTCCCCTTAATTGTGAGGGAACGGCCTGACTATGGTTCTGGCAGAGGTAGGAGAGGAAAATGGAACCCATTGATTAGAGTAAATGAGACTATAAAGATATATATAAAAATTCCATGCTGATTAATACTAGGTATCTCTATAAAGAGGGTAACGCCATTCATAGGCCCTATGTTAAACGCTACTGGGCGCCATCTTGGTGCCAAGGCCTCCTCGTTCACCCAAGACCCGGGAAGTTTCTCAAGGCATGACCCCGCAGTATATCATGTTATACATGTACAAAGGATAGACTGTTATCTTCGGAAATGCTTGTTCTATAAGATTATCACATAAAACATAGTAAAACACATTAAATAAAGGTCATTCTGAGACTCTGAAGAAATATGATGAACTTAAAACTCGTCGTCATGTATAACTTTGTGGGACAGCTTATAAGATGGCAGAAATCAATAGAAGCAGAATTAAATTAGCTTTCCATTGAATAGATTTCGTTTCTCTGATACATACAGTAGAACCATGCATAAAGTAGCGTTAACTACATAAA
>JACEEZ010022254.1:50000-100000 GCA_016584305.1 Chionoecetes opilio
AGTTTATCATCAATTTCCTTCCAAGCATTCACCTTCTTCAGTTTATTTTTGTAATCTAGAGCCGTTCGATCCCATAATGTCGGTGAAGAGTGAAGTGACTCAATAATATGTTCAAGAGTGTTCTCAGTCTGCCACAGAGTGGTAACCAATTGACGCCTCGCGCTGTACTGATGTATCACTACTGACAGTCTTTTTAATCAACGTTCACACAGACACAATTAAAATTTTGAAATTTATTTTAGACCTGCTCAGAACAGTCTAAGATTAAAGGCAGCCTCTGAATAGCCTACAAAATAGACAGCCTTTGAATAGTCAAGGAAAAAAACAACAGCCCCTGAATAGTCTAAGAAAAAGACCCACAGCCTATGAATTAACAAAGAAAAAAGGCAACATCTGAACAGCCAAGGAAAACTACAGCCTCTTAGCTCAAAAAAATATGGCAGCCTCTAAACAGCCTAAGATAATAATAATGCAGCTTCTGAATAGCCTACAGGCCTGTCCACACCAAGATACTTTATTTGGAAACATTGCTCGCAAACTGTTTACAAACAATTTTACGGGGTTTTTTCCCCATCTAGAATGGGAAACAACGAGTTTGTGTATTGTATGTATGTGTGTGTGAATGTGTGTGAATGTGTGTGTATGTGTAACTGTGTGTGTGTATGTGTGACTGTGTGTGTGTGTGTGTGTAGTGTGTGTGTGAAAGTTGATCAATAAGACTCAGTAGTGATGAATTAGTACAGCACAAGGCGTCAATTGGAACGTCCAACAACTCGATGATAATCTCGGAATCTGTACAGTCGTCCTGCCAAGCCATTACCAAGTCAATAAATCAATCTTTGGGGGCATACGCCGGGGGGCGCGTCGCCTCGCCCACCCTACGACGCCACTCCCGGGGGTCACCACGCGCGAGTTCCCATGCAGGCTCCTTTCCCATACCAAGCAGCTCTCGACAAGAAACATCAACTTGCCCCAGTCACGAGCCTTGTGGGCGCCCCCTTGGCCTCCTACACGCCGGATTGTCTCTTACAGATACAACCCGATGGGAAGGATTGGTTTCAGGGTAGCGTGCCACATGCCCATATAGCCGAAGTTGGCGCTGACGGACTATGCAGGTAATAGGCCTCGATTCAGTCTCACGGTACACTCGCTGATTTGACACGTAATCATCCCAGCGATATCCCATGATTCTGCGAAGACACTTATTACCAAAGGCATTGATTCGTCTCTTCAAGTCACTAATTAGTGTCCATGTCTCACAACCATAGAGTAAGACAGGGATCACAAGCGACTTGAAGATCCGGATCTTTGTCCTCCTGCACAGGTACCGACAACGCCAAATACTCCCGCTGAGCGAGTCCATAACACCGTGGGCTATGCCAATCCGCCGTAAGACTTCTTGACGTGACCCGCCGTCATTATGGACTGCGCTACCACGGTATGTAAAACTTTCCAAGATCTCAATGTCCTCGCCACACGCATGAACAGACTGTACTGCTTCATCTAGTAAGTCTCCAAACACCTGGACCTTGGTCTTGAGCAAGGAGACCTCAAGTCCCAAAGGCTTTGCCTCCTCGTGCAGCGCCTCGAGAGCCATCACCAAGACCTCCAGCGATTCAGCAAAGATTACTGCATCATCGACAAAAACAAGATCAGTGATCTTGGTGTAGCCGACGGATGCTCCACAATAACTGTGATCTACAACCTTCTCCAATACCCAGTCCATACAAGTGTTGAAAAGTGATGGGGCAAGGACGCACCCTTGCCTCACTCCTGTATTCACAGGAAAGAAGCTGGATACACCTGCCCCATACTTCACAGCATTCTCAGTCCCAGAATACAGACCAGTTATCAAACCAATAGTCCTTGCAGGAATCCCTCGAAGTCGCAGAAGATCCCAGAGTGACTCACGATGCACTGAGTCAAACGCCTTCTTGAGATCAACATAGGCTGCAAGCATCCCCTGTCGAAACTCACGTCGGCGTTCCACCAGGACACGAAGCGCTAGGATACGGCCCGTTGTTGACTTACCAGGCGTGAACCCAGACTGCTGAGGTCTCTGATGCTTCACCAGATGACTGCGAATCCGTGTCAGCAATAGATGGGCAAGCACCTTGCCTGGTACGCTGAGCAGTGTAATACCGCGGTAATTGTTGCAGTCCTGACGATCCCCTTTCCCTTTCCAGATAGGGACGACCAGCCCCCTTTTCCAGTCAGGAGGAATGGTACCTGATTGCCGCACGGCAGTCAGGACAGCATACAACCCGCGGATCATGGCCTCACCCCCAGCTTTGAGGAGCTCTGCACTGATATTACAAACACCAGCTGCCTTTCCACCCCTCAACTTTGCTACAGCCTCTCTGACTTCGTCAAGAGAGAGGGTGCGGTTTCGTCAATCGGAGGATCGGCATCCACTGCCTGTAACCCAGAGGTGTGAAGCTGCTCAGTTGGAGGGTCCACCGTGAACAACTGCCCAAAGTACTCAGCCCAACTAGCCATCTGCCCATCCATGTCCGACACGAGGCGCCCATCTGCTGTTCGAATAGCACTCGCCCGAGAAGGAGACTTGGAACGGAGCTTCTTCATGGCTCGGTAGGCGGGTCGGAGGTCATTAGCGTTCAAATGACCCTCGACATCCTCAGCGAGACTCGTGACATACCTCTCTTTGTCTCTCCCCAGGAGGGTTCTAGTCCGGCGTGACAGAGCCCTGTGCTGGTCCTGGTTCCCAGCCAGCCTGGCAGCGCGACTCTCCTCGATTTTCTCCAGCGTCTCCGTCGAGACAAAACCACGCCTTGACCTCGGGCGCTCGCCAATACACTTCTTGGCAGCCTGTAAAGTTTCACGTTTGAAGGTATCCCACAGTTCTACAGGGTCCCTGAGAGCACCGAGCACATCAAACCGATTTGAGACTGCCACCGCATACTCATGAGCACATGTCAAGTCTTTCAGTTTCTCAAGATGAAACACAGTATGGTTACCTCTTGAGATTCTTCTGGACTTGACATGAAGCTTAAGTGTAGCAACAACAAGTCTGTGATCTGTTCCAAAGAACTCAGCACTCCGGTAAACCCTGCAGTTCTGGAGGATCCTCCAACGAGTACTAATGAGGATGTGGTCGATCTCCTTAGCTACCCCTCCGGCATTACTATACCATGTCCAGCGGTGCAGCTCTGGTCTCTGATACCAAGAACCTGCAATTCTCAACCTTCTGGACCTTGCAAAGTTCAGAAGCAGAGAACTGTTGGTGTTTCTGGTACCGGAGCCATGGGGACCAACACATAACTCGTAGCCATTTCTCACAGTGCCAGTAGTAGCATTGAAGTAGCCCAAGACAATGAGTGTATCCCGAGGAGGACACTGGTCTAATACAGAGTCGAGTTTGGCGTAGAACATCTCCTTCTCTTCAGTTTTACGCATCTCGGTAGGAGCGTACACTGCAACAAGAGACATGAAACCCAGAGTGTGTTTCATCCGCACCCGCATTATACGCTCATCAACCGGAGTAACCTCAACAACTGACGGCTGCAATTTGCTGGAGATGCCTATAGCTAATCCCCGTTCACGGTGACCATTGCTCGTGCCGGACCAGTAGTAGGTGTAACCCCTACTGCTAGTCTCGCCACTGCCAGGCCTCCTTGTCTCAGAGAGTCCCACTATATCCACCCTCAGCCTACTGAGCTCGTCCGATAGGAGAAGTAGTCGATGATCGTCTGAGAGACTCAGAACGTTCCACGAGCCCACACGAAGAACCCTCCGCAGGTTGATCCCAGGAGTGATTTGACGGCAGGCGCCGCCTCTGCACCGCCCCGGCCACCCCCATAAGAAAAAGTTGGGCTAGGGGGCCCTACCACTTGATTTAGAGTGCGGGATTCCCGAGGGCTTTGCCCCGCACTCGTCATAGGCAGACCACTCCCCTGCGTCGGCATGGGAGGGGTCTGCATGGTCGAGCCCCCCGGCAAAACTGGGTCGGGGGCGCGATTACCGCGCCCCCGGCCTCTACCTGTTAATATGTTTGTGGCTCGATTAGGTTTTTACAGGGAGGGGTTGCAAACCCCCCCCCCAACCAATGTATGTCAGGGATTGGCCTTCCTGCTCACCGTGGCCAGGGACGCAGAACCCCCTGTAGGGATTAACCCCAGGCTGCCCACTATTTCACCCATAGCTGGGGCTGAATGGCCATTGACTCAATAGTGAGTTCATCTGCCCTTAAAGATGGTTTTATTTTTAGTCCATCTGGATGTCCAGCACACCCTCCTCACTGGTAGAACCACTGATCTATATAACATGGATCGCGGATCTGGGCTAGCTGTGGCCGAGATACTGAAGTCAGCCACCAGCCACCAGCCGCCATCTTGCCAATACCAAAACAAATACATGGGCCGGCCCAGGCAGTGGCTGGGTGTTGGCTACTGGGCATGTGATAGCCTATATTACCACCTACTACTACTATTAATACCTACTACTACTACTACTACTATTACCACCTACTACTACTATTACCACCTACAACTACTATTAACACCTACTACTACTACTAAACTTCCAACCTAGTGCATCGTCGAACCTTCCAAGTCATTTATTTACGGTGATACACAGACAACAGGTGTTTGCGAGCCGTACAGGTGTCTGCGAGCGTACAGGTGTGTTGCGAGGCGTACAGGTGTGTAATGACAGGTGTCTTGCGAGGCCGTACAGGTGTGTAGTGACAGGTGTCTTGCGAGGCCGTACAGGTGTGTAGTGACAGGTGTGTTGCGAGGCCGTACAGGTGTGTAGTGACAGGTTGTTGCGAGGCCGTACAGGTGTGTAGTGACAGGTGTGGTGTATGTGTTAAAGCGAGAGGCTAAGAGTGCGGTGTTAGCCCCCGAGTGTGTGTGTGTCTGACCTAAAGAGCGAACGCGCAGTTCTCGTCCACTATAACGGCGTCAGCCCCGTACCGCCGCGGCCACGGGTACGGCGCGAGCCACAGTGGTCCATAGAAGCTACTCTCGGGGATTAATTAAAGATAATGGATTGCGGTATGCTGATAACCATAGTATTAACTATAAGACATTATTATAATAATTGTCACTATACCAAACAAGATAACAAAAGATATCGATAACAATTAGATACATTTCCAGAAAATAATAATAATGAAACCTAACCTAACCTTATAGGTTTTAATGAAACCTAACCTAACCTTATAGGTTTTAATGAAACCTAACCTAGCTAACCTTAAAGGTTTTAATGAAACCTAACCTAACCTTATAGGTTTTAATGAAACCTAACCTAACCTTAAAGGTTTTAATGAAACCTAACCTAACCTTATAGGTTGTAATGAAACCTAACCTAACTTTAACCACAAAGTATACTTTTTTTTTTCTTTTTTTTTTCTTCGCAAAATAAAGCTATCTCCATTAGAACAAGCACCGCTTATTAGGAAGCGCTATGATCATTTGTATCATAACCGCACTCAGGTCTGTATGCATTTTGCTCATCAAAACACAGATCACCGTGTAATAGTTTCGTTGAGCAGCTCAGTGAAATTTGCTCAGTGAGCAGAAAAGTGTCCGTGTAATACCGGCTTTAGTGTCACCTCTCTTAGTGTTACCTCTGCTTCCGTTCCCCACTCGTTTCGTTAACAAGTATAAAAAAATATACTTACATCTATATCTACCTATATGAAAAAAAGTATACCATATCCACCTATATTTTTTTTTAACTAGTAGGTGGATGACTGGAGTGGGTAGATGGATTAAGAGTGGATGGGCTGGGTGGGGAGTGGGTGTGGTGTGTGTGTGGGTGTCTGGGTGTGGGTGTGTCGTGGGTGGTTGGGTGTGGGTGTGGGTGGGGGTGTGTGTGGTGTGTGTGTGTGTGTGTGTGTGTGTGGTGGGTGTGTGTGTGTGTGGTGTTACTCACAGGTGGAAAGATTTGCCACTTCCAGGTCCTGGTCTGTTTGTACAGGACATAGCAGCACAGCTTGGCATGACGAGGCGATAAGCACAACCAGACAGCAACGCGAGCCGCAGAAACAAGGCTTTGTTTTGGTATTGGCAAGATGGCGGACAGTTGGAACCAGTGCTGAGCCAGGCTTCCGCGATCCATGTTATATAGATCAGTGGGTAGAACCAGTGGGGGAGCCGGTTTAGTCGCAGACGATCCGACCATGTGGCTGGTTGTACTGGGTTACATGTTACCAGTAGCAGGGCACAACCCTGACCAGACCCCCACCAAGTACCATTACCAAGTACCAGGCGGAAATATAGTTACTGTATTAAGTGAAACATGATTACTTCCAAAAATAAAGAAATATAGTTTTGGTAGTTTTTTTTTCAATGTGCAATTTATTATTGAAAGACAGATTAAGATAATAAAACACATCAGTATAAGTACGACAACTTCCGCGACAGCTGGAACCCCATAACACACGTTCACACCCATCTCCTGCCACCAATATACAATGCACAAATTCTCCTATATACCTGTTGAACAAGAGAGGGTGGGCAGTGCCAAGAATAAGTGTCTTCGAATGTGAAAGAGGTTTTCAGCTTCATAAGGAGGTAATCGGAGTTAAATTTATCGTACATGTACGATATTAATCGTACGTGTCGCAAAACTGAGGCAGGGCACGTGCATAGGGTGCGTGGTGGGAGGGGTTTCCATTGCATGATTTGAGTATAATTTCAATACCATAACAAGATATTGTCAATTATTCTGCTTGGTTTCACTTTGCTGCAGACTTATTCACAATATTTCTATATACGTCTTATTTCGATCAGTCCATCCTAAGTCATCGTCAGTGGATTTTTTTTTTGCGTGTTTCTTCCCAACAAGAACTTTGTTATATTGTGTCTATTAATGGGCAAAAAAATATTTCCATATTGTGTAAAACCTAAATACATATAAAATAGAGTACTTGATAGTAGCTGCTGGATGCTTGGTAGCTCGTAACTAAATATAAGAATAATGTAGAATAAGCAACTTGTACAGAACTTCTTCCGCCCTGGAGACACAAATTTGGTCCCGCGTACGAGTTTGTACCAGAATGACGAAGTTGTTGACTGCTCCAATTGGTTAGCATTCTGTGGCAGACTGAGAAAACTCTTGAACTTATTGAATTACTTCACTCTTCACCGACATCATGGGATCGAACTGCTCTAGATTATAAAAAGAAACTGAAGAAGGTGAATGCTTGGAAGGAAATTGCTAATAAACTTTCTATAAACGTAGGTGAAACAAAATGTTAGATCAAAGCCCTCAAAGTACAGTTCAGAAGGGAGCATTTGAGACTTAAATCATTGTAAAGAAGTGGAGCTTCCCCGAATACGTGTGCATGATCTTGTTATACTCGCTACTGAACCAGTATGAGTATATCGGGTATGGGTAAACAAATGCCAAGGCGCAAGTTTTTGTTCCGAGGCAATTTTGACCCTCTAGAGCAGTGGTTCTCAACTCGTTTCAAGTCATGAACCACTAGTCCAATTGAAAAAAATATCATGGACCATCTTTTTGACATTAGAGATATGATGAGAAGGGTAGATTTTAAAGGTAGGTAAAAGGTTGGTTATAAATATATATCCTGTAAATATAAAGTAAAGGGAATAAAAAAAAAAAAAAGATCAAATAATATTAGACAGCTAACATTTTGGTTTCATATATATTTCAGTTATTTCCAAATATCGTGAACGTTCCTGTTGCACCATAAAAATTTACATTGACCACCAGGGCAGTAGGTGGCTCAGGCTCGATGGTGGCTCTGCAAAGGTTCACTTGAGGGTTCTTGATGGTTGGTGTCTCGCCGTGGTGGCAACAGGCAGGATCTTTAGTGACGCCTGTGATTAGAGGTCATGCCGCGTCCCTGTGTCTCCGATGCACTCGCAGTCGAAGGTAGAGTTTATAAGTCAGGGCATGTGGGTGTTCTTAGGCCACTCGACGGTGCAGAAAGTTTTTGGTTTGCTTTCAGGATTGAGCACATGGGTCACCGAGAACGCCAGTCGGAGACTAACCGCTCCGCTACGCCTCCCCGAGGTGATTTACATCAAACCGAGCAAATGAACAAAAACTCAAAAAATTCAATAAATTTAACTTTTTTGATGTAAAGCTCCATCGCATGACTGGCGGTAACATGCGATCATCATCCTGCATCGTTCAATGATGTATGCAAATACTATTCGGACTAGCAATACCGTTTACCATCATATTGCAAGAAAAACTAGGGATATCAGCTCAAGTCCCCTTCTGTTTGGATGATATTAAAAATATTATAACCATCATAGACTCGGCACTTGATTCCTACAACCTTTACCACATTGGAAGGATACCCCATGTAAATAATTATACCTTATATCCAAGGAACCCCTATTATAGTATAACTAATATATATTAATTAGCACTATAAATATAGTTATTTTTTTAAGAAACGTTTTTTTTGAGCCAAAATAATTCATATGAAATCTACAATTACATCACATGTCATGAGAGTTCACACTAATAAGTCAATAATGTTATGACTTATCTACAGTGTTACACTTGGGCTTGTTTCTCTTTGCGTATCTGTGGAATTCTTGGCCGAATTTTTGACAGACACACACGCAGTTTCTTCCTCGACAGACAGAAGACTATTTCTTGATTTGCTTTTAATGACGGTCAGACATGAGAAAGCTTGTTCTCACAGGTAAGAAGTTGAAAACTGGAGTAAAACATCCAATGCTTTTACTGAGATGACAGGGTACTCTTGCTTTGCTGAAATCCAAAACTTGTCAAGTGATACTTCATTAAGTTTCATTTTCAAGGTTCGATCACACTGTAGCTCACTCAGTTCTTCCTCTTCTTGCAGACTAAGTAGGTTTTCTGTACTTGGTGAGAACTCAGTGAAGGGGTTTCTCACCCAGTCATACCTATCTGATAACAAGGAGGGGAAGTAGTTATGAAGTTTTCCTGACAGTGATCCCAAATGACTTGTAATTAATGGAATGACATTTTCATATTCAGTCTGAGTTTGAACTTGAAGTAGAGTGGGAAACATTTCGACGTTTTCTCTTGAAAGGTGCTTTTTCCAAAACAGCTAGTTTATTCTTGAATGCAAAAAGTTTGTCTGTGGAAGTCAGAATGTTTTCCTTCGCACCCTGCATGCTGGTGTTCAAGTTATTTAAATGCTGATAAATATCTGCTCAATATGCTAGTTTCATTTGCCAGTTTGTAGATTCAAGACATTCACAGAAACTGGATTTATTATTCTCTTTGAAGAAAAGCAGCAGTTCCTGTCGCAGCTCGAATACCCTTGTCAAAACTTTACCTCTCGAAAGCCATCGAGCCTCTGTGTGCTGGAGAAACGTCACGTTATCTTTTTGCATGTTTTCACACAACCTTGCAAATATGCGAGACTTCAGAGGGCGTTGCTTTATAAAGTTAACCATGTTCACAGTTATATCAAGGACTTGTTTTAAATCATCCCAATAGTTTTTGAAACCAGAAATTCTCGGTGGAGAAAGCAGTGAGTTGTATGACTTCAGGGTTTTTTCTTCACGCGTGATACAAACAAAGCCTTGTACTGAGCCAATTATTGAGGGAGCACCATCAGTGCAGATTCCAACGCATCGGTACCTTGACAAACCACAAGATTCCAGGTAAGAAGACAAGATGTTGAAAATGTCGTGACCTTTGGTAATTTCTGGCAGTTCTTTACAGCAAAAAAAAAATTCCATTATTTCACCTTCATTTTCAAATCGTACAAATGCCAGCAGCTGAGCTTTACCAGTTAATCAGTTGTCTCATCTACTTGGAGAGCAAAGTTGTTATTTGCAGTATTTCAGACAAAATACCAGATATATTGTTGGGACAGGTCATCCACACGCCTACTAATTGTATTATCAGAAACAGGAACCTTGTTTAATTCACTTTCAGCTTCTTCACCTAGCATGTTCTCACAATTATTGCAAGCATTATTAGGCTTTCTACAATAGTGTGACTTTCATTTTCTTGGCAACTAGCTCAGCCATTAAATAGCTTGCTTCTTGGGCCTTATCACTGATGGTTACCTTCTTTTCAAAAATTTTATTTGTTTCTGCTGTGAATCCAAGAGTTCGAAAATAATACACGGTTTTATTTGACAAGTGGCTGTGATTAGTAGTAAAGTGTCGCTTTAACTTGGCTGGGCCATAGACTGTGTTAGCGAGCTTTTCCCCACAAACAATGCACAAAGGAAGTGGACAGTCTTCTTCTCCAGTAGTACAGTCCATGTAAAGCCAATGACCAGATAACTGTCATTGTAAAGGCGATTTTTTTTGACATCACTCACTTTTCCTTTACTCGTATTTGGCTGTGGTATTTGTGATTCTTCGTCACTGTCCTCCTCTCCACTAACATACTTTCTTTTCAAATATCTGAACATGCTTGAGTCTTCAAAATCCGTATCAAACTAATATTAACTGGTGAGATTAATTAACACAACGTTTCACTCGGTTGCGCTGCTCAAAACTGACTGAAGGAAGATGTGTGAACGGCTGGGCTGGGGATCGTGACACGTATGATACTCGTACGGGGTTGCGTCACCCTCCTACCCAACCCCTGTGTCGCCAAACTTGCGGAGTAGGAATGAAGGGCATATCCCGCACCGGCAATAACACTAATTTTTTCTTAATTTTATGCATATTATTTGCTCTCATTACTATATACATTGTACTGACTGACACGTACGAGTATGTTGGTGTCTGGAAAATGTTTGTGACGTGTTGTTGAGCAGGAATTATGAATTATGAATTAAAATCACTGTCACTTTGTAATAGCGCATAATTATTTTACGGTTTCTCTCGGAACCCCTGGTGATGGTCGGCGGAACCCCCAGGGTTCCGCGGAACCCCGGTTGGGAATCACTGATTCTAGAGTCTAGACGCAGCTTATATCGTCCACATTACTGCTCACATACAAAATAGTTTGAATGATTAGATTATAACGTGATTTTTTACGTAGCAGGAAGTAGGCGAAGCTATCTTATCTCAGAAGTATAGCTCATGCATCCGGAAAATATACTAGCCACCTTCCTGAAGTTTCTTACCTGTATTATATCGTGATTGATAATTATGTAGCTTGGTATTCAGGCTCATGTGCTTAGTTTATGATGACATGTAATTGCAAGTCACCGTATATCCTAGTTAATGGGGTGTAGCTACCAAATAATTAGAACCAAAGGTTGAATACAGAAGTAGTTAAACAATATTATTTGCATATGTTCCAAATATCAAACCTTCATGCTTTACTTCGGACTTAAGCGGACTGTTGCTGCTAAACCAAACTGCAGCAAGTTAGGTCAGGTTTCAGCAGGGATCTCGTCGGCGGGTGTTCCAATTTTTTTACATCTGCGGTACTTCTAATATCGGCGATAGTTTTCTAGTTCTTGATCTTGAATATTACAGTTTATAGAGTATACACATTTGATCAACTTTACCGGTGTTTCGCTTTCATTGATAAAATGCCAGCAATAACTTGATCGGTTAGGTAACTAATGTCTATGTTAGGTTAGTAAACTAGTGGCCCCCACTAGTTTTACTAAGTTTACTAGTTCAGTTAAGTCCGGCTACGTAACCAATGTCAAAACACAGTTCAGATTGTTCAAAATACCTAAATCTCCCAGAAAAATATAGTTACGAATAAAACAGAACTAAACCTAATCTAGCATTGGGGACATGATCCCGAAGAACACCCCTTTCCTTAAACTAACCTAACCAACCTTAAAAACCTCAGGCTTCCCAGTGATGTAACTTATTTTACTATTACCATACCTTATTGGCCCATATGCAAGAAATTTCTCGACCCGCTGCATCGCGTTTCGGCAAGCAAGAATCATTTGAAACACTCCACCCGTTGCGTTCCACTGGTTGCGTTGCTCCACTGGTTGCGTTGTCCATCCTTGTCCTCTGTCCTTATTCCATCATATTTCTTCCCAAACATTTACAGGGGAATTTTCAACATAACCGAGAGTGACATTCATATACTGTGAATGCACACGTGTCATCATTAAGGTAAAATTAGGTGCAGGAAGCCTTATATTGCTGTGATAAGTGGTGAGGAGGGAGAGCGGCGGTGGTGGAGGTGGTCCGCCATATTGCTTTGTGGCGACTGGCGGGACGTTCAAATGTACGCACAAGCATCACTCAAGCCCATTTTTTCTTCATTAACGCCTCAGATAAGTGGCGAACACTAACAAAGCTATTATTTTAATGGCAGAAATGATAAATTAGGCTAGTATAAGGAATTAGATAGGTGTAAAACAGTCAAAATACTGATGCCGCCTTGGATTCGCTTGTGTTGGTACGACTGCCCAAATCTCCAGTGGCCGGGCTCTTGAAAACATTTCTTGTATATCCCACCGGTGGAGGTACGACGGTCGATAATCTCCACTTGCCGGGATTTGACGAGCATTCTTGCATTTAGCCCATTGTGATGATTCTTTAATCAAACTCTTCAAAGCAACAATTTGTTGCTTCTGTCAAGGGGGTAAAATAATAACTAGTGATTACCAAGAAAAACAAAGGTCAGATTCTTTCAAAACACATCAATATCTATCGGAAAAATATAGTTTTATCTGAAAAAGGAGAGGGTCACAAAAACTAATCTTTACCCCTTGGGTCAGGTTTATGGTACTGTACTCTGGTCTACCGGATTTCTCGTTCCCATCGGCGAGAGTTCCAACTTTTCACATCGTCGGTATTACTTTTTTCTAGGATTCAATAATATAACATATATATATTGAATATATATCGGTATTATTCTAGTGTTTGCCCATATTCCCCCCTCTCCCCCAAAAAAGCTTGGGGACCTGAGGCAATGCAGGATATTTGGCTGGGGTACAAAATATGCGTCGCAACCACTGATCTATATAACATGGATCGCGGATCTGGGCTAGCTGTGGCCGAGATACTGAAGTCACCAGCCGCCATCTTGTCATAACCAAAACAAATACATGGGCGGCCAGGCAGTGGCTGGGTGTTGGCTGCTGGATGTGATAGCCTATATTACCACTACAAACTACTATTAACACCTACTACTACTACTACATTCCCCACCTACTACTACTATTACCACCTACAACTACTATTAACACCTACTACTACTATACTAAACTTCCAACCTAGTGCATCGTCGAACCTTCCAAGTCATTTTTTTAAACGGTGATACACAGACAAAGGGGTTTGTTGCAGCGGTACAGGTTTTGTAGTGACAGGTGTCTTGCGAGGCCGTACAGGTGGTAGTGACGGGTTTGTGTGCGAGGCCGTACAGGTGTGTAGTGACAGGTGTCTTGCGAGGCCGTACAGGTGTATAGTGACAGGTGTGTTGCGAGGCCGTACAGGTGTGTAGTGACAGGTTGTGTTCGAGGCCGTACAGGTGGGTATTTGACAGGTGTCTTGCGAGGCCGTACAGGTGTGTAGGGGACAGGGGGGTTGCGAGGCCGTACAGGTGTGTAGTGACAGGTGTGGTGTATGTGGTAAAGCGAGAGGCTAAGATTTGCAGTGTTAGCCCCCGAGTGAGTGTGTGTGACCTAATGAGCGAAACACGCAGTTCTCGTCCACTATAACGGCGCCACCCCCGTACCCCCCGCGGCCACGGGTACGGCGGGGGCCACAGTGGACCATAGAAGCTACTCTCGGGATTACAGGAAGTTTAAATTAATCAAAAACCTTTGGCCTAATTCAAAAAACCTTCTTAATTAGGTATATTGAATTGAAAGTAGTTAGTTTCGTACACTGATTTTGAGTATTTTTGTACATACCTGGTCGTTTCGAAAACTAGTAGTCAAGTTCAACTCTGAGCTGAGTGTACGAAACGACTATGGTTTCATAGAGACTACGAAACAACTTTTGGTAATAATGGACGAGAGTTTTGCGGTCGTTTTTAAGAGACATCAATATTTTTTTCTTTGGCCTACTATAGGTGCTTTTTGGGCAATGGAGATAGTTTTATTTTGCGCACCCCCCCCCCCCAAAAATAAATAAATAATAATATTAATGAAACCTAACCAAACCCTTTTAAAGGTTTTAATAAAAACCTAACCTAGCTAACCTTAAAGGTTTTAATGAAACCTAACCTAGCTAACCTTATGGGTTTTTTAATGAAACCTACCTAGCTAACCTTATAGGTTTAATGAAACCTAACCTAGCTAACCTTTAAAGGTTTTAATGAAACCTAACCTACCCTTATAGGTTTAATGAAACCAAAACCTAACCTTAAGGTTTTAATGAAACCTAACCTAACCTTATGGGTTTTGTAATGAAACCTAACCTAACTTTAACCACAAGGTATACTTTTTTTTTCTTTTTTTTTTTTTTCGCAAAATAAAGCTATCTCCATTAGAACAAGCAACCGCTTATTAGGAAGCGCTATGATCATTTGTATCATAACCGCAACTCAGGTCTGCTTCCGTTCCCCACTAATTGTTACAAGTATAAAAAAAATATACTTAATCTTATATCTATTTTATATACAAAAAATTTATACCATATCCACCTTTATTTTTTTTTAACTAGTAGGTGGATGACTGGAGTGGGTAGATGGTTAAAGAGTGGATGGGCTGGGGGGGGAGTGGGTGTGGGTGTTGGTGTGTGTGTGTGTGTGTGTGTGGGTGTGGGGTGGGTTTTGGTGGTGGGTGTGGGGTGGTGTGGGTGTGGGTGGGGTGGTGTGTGTGTGTGTGTGTGTGGTGGGTGCGTGTGTGTGCGTGTGGTGTTACTCACGGGTTTGGAAAAGATTTGCCACTTCCCAGGTCCTGGTCTGTTTTTTACAGGACATAGCAGCACAGCTTGGCATGACGAGGCGATAACACAGCCAGACGGGCACCCCGCAGCGGGCGCAGAAACAAGGCTTTGTTTTGGTTAGGCAAGATGGCGGACAGTTTGGAACCAGTGCTGGGGCCAGGTCCGCGATCCATGTTATATAGATCAGTGGTCGCAACCACATAGTTTTTGAGTTAAAGTGTTGTAAAGATTCCTAGATCTAGGGTAAATGGATTGGATTTCTTATAAGTTCAGAGACGTGTGAACCTTAAGAACCTCACAAACATAATGATAACCGGGAGTGTCGAGAACCCTCCCCCACGCTAGGAAGTAAGGTGAAATTTTTGTCATGTTACCGAGGGGTTTGAGGGGGGAGGAGCCCCCCGCTAGGAGGTTAGGTTAAATTTGATAAGTTTAGGAGGTTTAGGTTAGATTACTGGGGTCGAGGAGGCCCGACCCCCCGCTGGGGTTATATCCGCTAGGGGGGTTAGGTTAAATTTGGTTAAAAAATTTCCCTATATCCAGGAAATTAACCTAGATCTAGGGATTTTGACTCCTACACAACTAAAATTAATACATAAATTAATTAGAACCATGCATAAATTATATTACGTTAACTAAATAAATAAAATCATCAATCGGTAAAATTTTCCCGATTGATGAGGTGTATTTATTTTAGTCAACGCTAATTTATACATGGTGCTAATTCATTTATCAGAAAACGAAAAATATAAGTAAATAAAAAACATCATCAATCGGGAAAATTACCCGATTGATTTATTTTATTTATTTATTTAATGCTAATTTATGCCCTGGTTCTAATTAATTTATCAGATAACGAAATATAGCAATGGAAAGCTAATAAAATTGCGCTTCTATTGAAACCCTTCATGATAAAAATTGACTCGCAAAGTTTTGAATGGCGAAGAGTTAAGTGAATATTAAGTTCATGGTATTCTTCTAGTTCTCGTAATGGCATTTCTTTAGCGTTTGTTTTAATGTTTTTTATTTGATAAATTTTTATAGAACCAACATTTACGAAGATTACAGTACATCATATATACTGAAAACCAGTCTATAAAGATAGTCCATAGACCACTATATCTCTTTGTCGGGCGGGCCGCAGGGCCCCCATGCAGCCCCGCAATTCAAAACATTGTCGCGTGAACGTCCAGGGGCTGGATTCAGCAAACCATTTACGAGGTAAAACCAACTGATCTATATAACATGGATCGCGGAAGCTGGCTCAGCACTGGTTCCAACTGTCCGCCATCTTGCCGTAACCAAAACAAAGCCTTGTTCTGCGGCTCGCGTTGCTGTCTGGCTGTGTTATCGCCTCGTCATGGGCCAAGCTGTGCTTGCTGTCTGGCTTTTTATCGCCTCGTCATGCCAAGCTGTGCTGCTATGTCCTGTACAAACAGACCAGGACCTGGAAGTGGCAAATCTTTCCACCTGTGAGTAACACCACAAAACATACACACGCCACCCACCACCACACACCAACACACACACACACACCCACCACACACCCACCCACCTACACCCAAACACACCCCCACCCACACCCACACACACCCCGACACCCACACACCCCACACACCACACACACACCCACACCCAACACCCACTCCCCCCCCAGCCCACCCACTTTTTAATCATCTACCCACTCAGTCATCCAACTACGTTTAAAAAAAAAATAAAGGTGGATATTGGTATACTTTTTTTATATAAGTAGATATAGATATAAGTATAATTTTTTTATACTTGTTAACAATTTGTGGGGAACGGAAGCAGACCTGAGTGCGGTTATGATACAAATGATCATAGCGCTTCCTAATAAGCGGTGCTTGTTCTAATGGGGATTTGCTTTATTTTGCGAAGAAAAAAAAAGTATACCTTGTGGTTAAAGTTAGGTTAGGTTTCATTACAAACCCATAAGGTTTGGTTAGGTTTCATTAAAACCTTTAAGGTTAGGTTAGGTTTTTATTAAAAAACCTATAAGGTTAGGTTAGGTTTCATTAAAACCTTAAGGTTAGCTAGGTTGATTTCATTAAAAACCCATAAGGTTAGGTTAGGTTCATTAATATTATAATTTTTTTTTTTGGGGGGGGGGGGGGTTGCCCAAAAATAAAACTATCTCCATTGCAACAAGCACCTATTGTAGGCCAAGAAAAAATAGTTGGTCTCTTTAAAACGACCGCAAAACTTTCGTCCATTATTACCAAAAGTTGTTTCGGTAGTCTAATGAAACCATAGTCGTTTTGTACACTCAGCTCAGAGTTGAACTTGACTACTAGAGTTACGAAACGACACCAGGTATGTACGAATATACTCAAAATCAGTGTACGAAACTAATACTTTCATTCAATACACCTAATTTAAGAAAGGTTTTTTGATTAGGCCAAAGGTTTTTGATTAATTTAAACTTCCTGTAATCCCCGAGAGTAGCTTCTATGGACCACTGTGGCCCGCGCCGTACCCGTGGCCGCGGCGGTACGGGGCTGGCGCCGTTATAGTGGACGAGAACTGCGCGTTCGCTCATTAGGTCAGACGCGCACACACTCGGGGGCTAACACTGCACTCTTAGCCTCTCGCTTTACCACATACACCACACCTGTCCTACACACCTTGTACGTCCGCGCAACACAACTGTCACTACACACCTGTACGGCCTCGCAACAACACCTGTCACTTACACACCCCCGTACGGCCCCCGCAAACACCTGTCACTACACACCTGTACGGCCTCGCAACACACCTGTATGGCCTCGCAACACACCAGTCACTATACACCTGTACGGCCTCGCAACACACCTGTCACTACACACCTGTACGGCCTCGCAACACACCTGTCACTACACACCTGTACGGCCTCGCAAGACACCTGTCACTACACCCCCTGTACGGCCTCGCAACACACCTGTTGTCTGTGTATCACCGTAAATAAATGACTTGGAAGTTCGACGATGCACTAGGTTGGAAGTTTAGTAAATAGTAGTAGTAGGTGTTAAATAGGTATTGTAGGTGGTAATAGTAGTTTGTAGGTGGTAATAGTAAATTTGTAGTAGAGGTGTTAATTTGTAGTAGTAGGTGGTAATATAGGCTATCACATGCCAGCAGCCAACACCCAGCCACTGCCTGGCCGGCCCATGTATTTGTTTTGGTTATGACAAGATGGCCGGCTGGTGACTTCCCGTATCTCGGCCACGCTAGCCCAGCTATCCTCAGCCTCGAAACCCATCTCAGATCCGCGATCCATGTTATATAGATCAGGGGGTAAAACTCTGGTAAATTTCCTCGTACCTCCGCGCACATGGCACGACCCTATTCAGCAAACACTACGATATTTCAAGTATCCTGGTAACCCACGAGTGGTCCTTGGGTTTAGTAGCGGGCTTACCAGAAAAATTTACCAGACATTTCAGCGGGAAGGAACACCGTCCCCCTGTAGCTGATTTCATCATCTAGCTACTTTTATAGGTAAGTTCTGATAGTGAATACTAAATTTGTGATCATTATATTGTTGCGAGAGTAGGGACATGTATACTAATAACCGAAATAAGTGCAACAGGCCGTGCAATGGACTTCACTAAGTTACCCTGTGATTGTGTCCTTGGCGGCGATATTGTGTCGTCATTCTAAGTCTTGATGTTCCACACTGCCACAGTTCATATGGTCGTGTGTGGTGGGGCTGGCAACATGTGGCAGGCAGGTGTGGTGTGTGGTGGGGCTGACAACATGGGTCAGGCCTGAGGTGTGGTGGGGCTGGCAACATGTGTCAGGCAGTAAGCATCGTCATTACACATCCTGTCCGTGTCTAGAATATATAAAATATGATAAAACAACAACCCACAGCACCGAAAGTGCAGCGCGTTACCACCGTAAGTCTCCAATATCGCCTGTGTTAATCTTGCATCACAATTCACCTCCTGTGATTTATGTGTTAACCCTATTTCAGGTCAGGAGTCATGGGTCAGGGTCACTAATCCCACGGTCCCACCACGTCTATCCACTCCTGCCCATCGCTACGTACATCTCTCTTCAGTATTCCCGTAAGTGTTTTTTGTTTGTTGGTTAATCTGTTAACTACCTCACCAAGAAAACTAAAGGTAACCACTAAAAGAGATCCATGGGTTTTACATGATTAACTACATCCTTTAAGACTCTTTTAGATAGGCAGCCGGGTACCTGGAACTGTCGCCGATCGGAACACTCGCTGCCGTCCGTCGTCGAGTTTCCAATTCTTGATATTACAGGAACCCAATATATACATTTAATCAGGTTTACCACGTGTTTCTGCATTCAGGGATGAAATACCAGCAATAGCTTGATCATTTAGGTTGAGATAGCTGCCAATGTCCAGATTAGGTTAGATTAACCACGTCGGCGAGAGTATAAACCGGCAGCCGAGGAATGGACACTGGTCAGAGAAAGGGAAGCCTGTGACACTATAAATAGTTTTAAAAGGAAGGGAACTGAAGGGATTTGTAAGAAGTGTGAGAGGAAGGGTTAGTTACAGCTATTAGAAAAAGGTAATAGGTAAGTTCTGATGATGAATACTAATTTGTGATCATTTATGTTTTTGCAAGAGTAGGGTTATAATGGACGAGAACTTCGCGGTCGTTTTCAGAGACCCCAAACAAATTTTTCCTGGCCTACAATAGGTGCTTTTTCTAATGGAGATACGTAGTTTTATTTTCCGGAAACCTATTATAAAAAAAAATTCATCACCGAATTTTATGCAAGGTTAAGGTTAGGTTAGGTTTCACCTATAATGTTAGGTTAGGTATACTTAGAGGTTAAGGTTAGGTTAAGTTTCATTAAAACCAATAAGGTTAGGTTAGGTTAGGTATTAGTAGGTTAGGTTAGTAGTAGGTTAGTGGTTAAGGTTAGGTTAGGTTTCATTAAAACCTATAAGGTTTGGTTTGGTTTGTTCTATTCAATTACTTCCCTGTTATCTGAGACCCTGACTGACGGCCAAGTTTTAGTGCTTTATCTGATGGAGATAGTGTTTTTAATGGAAACGGCGACCACAAAATTCGGTGATGAATTATTATTTTTTTTAAATATAGGTTTCCGGAAAACAACACTATCTCCTTTAGAAAAAGCACCTATTGTAGGCCAGTAAAAATTAGTCGGTGTCTCTGAAAACGAACGCGAAGTCCTCGTCCATTATTACCGGGGTCTGGGAATGTGGGTCTGGCATTTATGTCAGGAGAGTACAATAGGGAGTCTTTGGTATGAGGTACTTGGTACTGCATATTTACCAATATTTATTACAAGTGGAAATACTGATGGTTATGGATAGAAAAGACTTTAAATTTTTTCAGTAAAAACACCAACATTACTGAGGGTATATGTAACTCTTGTTTATGGTATATTATTGTGTAACATTAGCTGTTGTTTTTTTGGGGGGCGGGGGGTAACCTTTCTCAAGTTCATTGCAATGTATATTAGAGTTAGCTTAGTTCCTCCGGTATTATTCCAGATGAACACCGAATTCACTTTGGTGTACGAAACTATTTTTTTCTGGTGAGTTTTTATGTGTTTTGGATTATGTATTTTGCTAACCGTTTCTGTCGCAAATTACTTTTTTTCTTTTAGTTAGGTAAAGGTTAAGTTAGGTATAGGTATGGTTAGGTTAGATATGGTAAGGTTAGGTATAGGTTAGGTAAAGGTTAGGGTAGGTCTTCAGTACGGTTATGTTAAAAAAAAAAAAAAAATGTCATTTTTGTTGCAACTCAAAAAAAAAAAAAAAAAAAGTGATTTCCGACAGAAACGATTAGCAAATTAATTCAAAACACATCAAAACCCACCAGAGAAAAATAATTACATCCACCAAATTGAATTCTATGTTCATCTGGAAATTTAACGTTCCTTCCCTTGCTTGGATTTTTAGGTAAAAGGCTGAATCAACAAAGCTAACCTATATTCCTTGATTGTTTGGGTCTCATCAAGGTAAACTTTATTAGTGTTTTATTGGTTATTTATATGTTTTGGTTTGATTAAACGACCAATTTGTCCGGGTAGATTAGCTTTTTTATCTCCGCTTATATTGAATACTAGCCGCAAAGCCGCCCTCCGGGAGGACTTTTTGGCTAGCTCCTGCGGAGGGCCATTGGTGGGCCTTCGGCCCACCACCTGTTTTGGACTGCCCACAAACACAACGCTCCAGACAGCCCCTGCTAGCTTTCCTGAAATCCCATCACCCATCACCCCCCACCATTCACTCACCCATTACCCATCACCCCCCACCCATTCACTCACCCATTACCCATCACCACACANAAAGGGGGAAAAAAAAAAAGAAAAAAAAAGACAAGGGGGAAAAAGAAAAAAGGAAAAGGAAAAAAAAGGGGAGAAGAAAAAGGGGGGGGAAAAAAAACAAATTTTTAAAAAAAAATTCTTGGGGTTAAATTTTCTTTACCATTTTTCCATTTTTTTAAACTTCCCTTTTTAACCTTTTTCCATTTTAACCATTTCCTTTTTTTTTTCCTTTTTTTTCCATTTTTTTTCCAGCACTCAACATGGATATTTTGACTTGATTCCTTGTCTATGTTTTTACCCCATTAACTATTTTTGCACCCTTTTTCCTCCTCTTAAATGTCTCTTATCTTCCTTTTCTTTTTTGAACTGATTTTGGTCCCCATTTTTTTTCCCACCCGCCTTCATCTACTCCCTTCCCTTTGGTCCATTCCTTTTATCCCCGTTTTTTTTTTTTGTATCGTGTTTTTTGTTTTTGTACGGCTCTCGGATGGGGTTTTTTCTTTCACCCCCACTCTTCCCTTCTTTTGTTCTCTCTTTTTTTTGTTTGTCTTCGGTCTTTTTTTTTATTTCTGTCTCTTTTTTGTGTTTCTTTCTTTTACTTTTCTTCGTTCCGTGGTGTTTTTCTCTTTCCTCCCCCCTCTCTCTCTCTCTCTCTCCCCTCCTCTCCTCCCTTCCTCTCTCTCTCTCCTCCCCTATCTTTTCTCTCTCTCTTCTCTCTCCCCTCCTCTCTCTCTCTCTCTCCCCCTCTCTCTCCCCCTCTCCTTGTCTTCTCCCCCCTCTTCCCCCTCTTCCTCTCTCTCTCTCTCGTCCTCTCCTCCCCTCTCTCTCTCCCTCTCTCTCTCTCTCCTCTCTTCTCCTCTCTCTCTCTCTCTCTGCTCTCTCCTCCTCTCTCCTCTTTTCTCTCTCCTTCTCTCTCTCTCTCCTCTCTCATCTCTCTCTCTTCTCTTCTCTCTCTCTCTTCTCTCTTCTCTCTCCTCTCCTCTCTCTCTCTCTTCTCTCCTCTATCTCTTCTCCTCTCTCTCCTCTCTCTCCTCTTTCTCTCTCTTCTCTCTCTCTCTATCCTCTCTCTCTTCTCTCTCTCTCTCTCTCTCTTAGGATTTTCATGTATATATGAACATAAAATTCAAATATAACATTCAGAGTGTTTTATGCTCGAAATATTCTGATTCAAAGAGTTTCGAAAATGAGCAACTCGTATTTTCTGTTAGTCATCTTAGTTGAAAATATTTAGTCAAAGATATTTTTTTTCATCAAGCAAGAAGTCGAAAATAGAAAGAGGAGAAGAAGAAAGCGTAGTAAGGTGGTGAACAAATTGGGGAAAAACGAATTGTAGATCACAGGAGTAACAGGAGTAGCAAGACACAGTTGAGCCCACCCCAATTTTTACATTCTCTTTTTGTCTTCTTTATGGGGACTGCCAATGCAGCGGTCTTTTTGTTACTTTTTTTTGTCCTTGGCCAGTCCTTTGTGATGTGAAAAAAAGAAGATAATATTAGCACATAACCCTTAAGAGTGACGGGTTCGTCCTCCATACCCCTTGATTTGTGGAGGAGGAGGAGGAGGAGGAGGAGGAGGAGGAGGAGGAGAGGAGGCTTAGAGGAATGGAGACAGGAGGGATAAAGGATGGTGACTGGCTTTCCAATTAAACTTTCTTTGGTGACATAAATGGCTTGAGAATCATTGTAGGGAATTAATTGTTTTGGAAATTTTTGCACCCATTGCGTGTGGTGTGTGTGTGTGGTGTGTGTGTGTGTGTGTGCGTGCGTGTGCGTGTGCGTTGGCGTGTGCGTGTGCGTTGTGCGGTGCGTGTGCGTGTGCGTGTGCGTGTGCGTGTGCGTGTGCGTGTGCGTGTGCGTGTGCGTGGGGCGTGTGCGTGTGGTGTGCGTGTGGCGTGTGCGTGTGCGTGTGCGTGTGCGTTGTGCGTGATGTGTGCGTGTATTTTGTTATGTGTATGTGTATGTGTATGTTTATGTGTATGTGTATGTGTGTGTGTGTGTGTGTGTGTATGTGTGTGTGTGTGTGTGTGTGTGTGTGTGGTGTGTGTGTGTGTGTGTGTGTGTGTGTGTGTGTGTGTGTGTGTGCTAATAATGTGTGTTGTTTTCCTACAGGTGAGATATGAGGTCCCGTGGTTCGCATTCATGTCTTCTGGGTAAGATACTATTTCCTGTACTCTGTGTGCTACATTTTTTTTTATAAATATTACATCGTTCATTCTGTGTCTTCTTTTTCTATTGCGTAACGTTTATGTGGTAATAATTCTACCAAATCTCCTGTACAACCTTACATTTAACTTGCACTGATGAATGACTATTTGGCTACATCAATGTGACGTTTTAGCACCGAGATGTTTATACAGGTAACCTTAAAGCCTCGAGTTACCTGTCCCCGGGCCGCATATTCCTGTTCTCTTGCGAGTGTGTGGTTTCCGAGTGAAGACGCTTGGCTGTAGCTCCAAAACTAACCATAAGATTGTCTCGAAAATACCCTCATTGCGATTTCCAGGCAAAGTTACCAAATTATGAACAGGAAAAACTAACCTACCCTATCCGTAATCTAACGTAACCTAACCTGATGTGTTCAAGAGTAAACGCCACATACTCTTTCAGAAAACGGGAATATGCCCCCGGGCGTCTCATGGCCGTTTAATTAACCTTGATGGTCCTCATGCTCAGGTAGAGTCTCCTTGACCACTGTCGCCTAGCTGGTCTAATGGCAAACAAGGAGGCAATTTCGGGCAGCTCCTTGATTACAACATTGGCCAAGCATTAGTGGTGCTTAACCCTTGAGGCCCAGAACGTAATTTTCATTGTAATTTGGGTACCATTAGACGATTTTTAGTGAATATCAGCAATGTTTTAATAGATATAACCGGTTTAGTATGCTTGTCGACTAACTAATTTGGTATATTCAGTTACTTTTTATAATTTTATGGCTTGACAACATACAATTTTATATAGCAAAGAAAAGATCTGGGCGTGAAGGGTTAAACGCAAATATACTGATAAACCAGTCTATATGATAGTCCACAGACCACTATATATCTTTGTCGGGCGCCCCGCAGGCCCCTATGCAGCCCCGCAATTCAAAACATTGTCTCGTGTGCAGTCCAGGTATACAGTGGTCTATGAAGTAGTACATGAACCCCTTCACTCCCAGATCTTTCCTTTGCTATATAAATTTGTCTGTTGAGCCAAAATATTACGTAAACTAACTTAATATACCAAATTAGTTAGTGGACAAGGATACTATACAGGTCATATCTATAAAATATTGCTTATAATCACTAAAAATTGTATAATGGTACCCAAATTACAATGGAAATTACGTTCTGGGTCTCAAGGGTTAAGCATAAATTTAATACCTAATGCTTTCTGGCAACATTAAAACAATACTATAATATTTTTCCCCATCCCGCATGATGCAAAAAAGTTATGTGTGTAAAGGAAAGCTGTTTACATTGAACATTCATCTTGTTATTATACACGTCATCAAGCAACGCCTGCATTATTCAACGTCACGATTAAATTGCAAAGAGTGAACATTTTTAATACCTTTAAACGAAGCATTTGCAGGCTCTTTATCACCTCCATGCGCTGATCCCATTATATCTCTCGCTCTAAACATGCAATATAACTTTTAGTGATATTATGGCAGTATGTGGTCATATTTTCACTCTTTAAAACAATAGGTAAATCCATAATATATATATATATATATTTTCTTTTCTCTCTCTCTCTTTCTCTCTCTCTCGCGCTCGCTCTCTCACAAACACCCACACACCTGTACATATAAAAACATTATGAAGCGTTTTAATACACTTATAATACATGCATTGAAACAAAGGATATGTGCTCTCACCACTTCTCTCTCTCTCTCTCTCTCTCTCTCTCTCTCTCTCTCTCTCTCTCTCTCTCTCTCTCTCTCTCTCTCTCTCTCTCTCTCTCTCTCTCTCTCTCTCTCTCTCTCTCTCTCTCTCCCCTAACAACACACACACACACACACACACACACACACACACACACACACACACACACACACACACACACACACACACACTTTATCCTTACTTCCCCTCTGTCCGTATCCCCTTCACTTTGCATTTCCTAACCCGTCAGGGTGGCAAGGTTGGTAGAGACGTGAGCTCGCAATTTGCAGCGTCCCTGCGCATTTGGTCAGCGGTTCGAGTCCGCCTAGTTCGTGCTGACGTGGTGGCGATTTGTATAGTCAATAACCTTGTAGTTGGTACTTGCAAAGTGTCTAGATAGGATGAAAATCTTATCTTATCTTGCATTTCCTAATTCCTTCTATGTCTTTCTTTCCTTCGTTTACGTTCGCTGTCTTTCCCTTTCTTCTTCCTTCCTCCTCTTTCCTTTCTTTTTTCCTTTCCTCTTTCCCTCTCATCCATCACGTTCCTCCTTTATCCTCTATCCTTCATCCTGCATCCTATTTATCCTTATCCTCTATCCTTCATCTTTTATCCTATTTCCTCTCCCTTGCAAGTTTAGGGAAGTGGTAATGTGTGATCATCATTAATTTCCGAAGCCACGTGTGTTCCTACAAAATGTAATAATAAGTTAATTATAAACTTGTTATGAGTGAAGATGGACTGATTATATTATATTTCTGTCCAGTCAAGGACAAAAATTATAATGGTTTCTCCTAATACAAAGTAATTAGTTTTTCGTTTTTTAATCTTTTTTGCTACTCTACTAGAACGCTATTTTGTGTTGTATTTTTGAGAGGAAGTTAAAACTATGCAAAAATCTCTCGTTTTTATTTGAGTAATGGCTAATGAAGGGAATTGTTATCATTGTAGTTTTTATTCTAACCAAGCCAAATTAATCTTCTTTTATCGGATTATAATCATGGGTGCCTTAAGCGTCTCGTTGTATTGTCATTTTTAGTTCTTTAATCGGTGGCTGATAATTACCTACTGTATATATTTCCATGGAGAATATTCAATTTTTGTATCTATTTCTACTGTCCTCTATTTCTATCTATTTCTATTTCTATTTATATTTCCATGGAGAGCCTCGTATTTGCTTTAGTAAGTCATTATAAATCGTATGTCATTTGTAAATATTCGTATCACCATTATCACTGATTCCAACAATTATAGAATTAATGTAGAATCAGAATAATAAGTAGAAATAGTAACCCACCTGCACCAAAAAAAAGCAGAGCCCATTCTAAATATAATAACAATACATCTATCTATCTATCTATCTGAAGGGCTGAGACTAAGACTAAGAGGCAAGAACAAGAACCTGAGAATAATAACCTGACCTAAGAATAGTAATTAGAATAAGAACCTAACAATATAACATCCACTTGTAATTTGTATACTCTACGGTGGGAAAAGGTTGGGACGGGAAGGACAGGAAGACAGGAGATGAAGTGGACAGATGGTGTGTTCCCAATTTGACTGTTTTCAAGCCGTTGGTGCCGTGCCTGTCCCAGTGATTTATATTAATAGCCAAAATAGTACGCACACTGACACCATTTTATTCATCACACGTTATTCATGGGTTTGGTGGATCCTCTGCGTTACTGGTTGTATTTTGGTGTTTTATTATATTTCGCACCTTTGTTTTGTTTCCCTTCGTATTCTTGGTCGATTTGATTACATGATTTTCTTCATTATGTATTTTTCAATGTTCACGTCTAACTTAAGTTTTTTCCTGATTTTATTTTAATGCGCAAGGAAGGAAGAGGAGAATCTGAATTTTGTATAATGAGAGAAGAGAAAAATAAGAAAAATAGGAGAGAAAAATAAGATGTTCTCAGTACATATACATTTTGAGAAGACCAATGAGACATTTTCAAGATCCACGTAAATAAAAATAAAAAATTAATATCTGAAGCTGCAATATTCGTGTGACCTAAACCGTAAACCTTCAATATATTACATAATTAGTAGTATTGTCAACCACAATGTAATATTTCAACAATCGAATTAGAATTTTCATCTGCATCTAAATATAGTTTTCCTTCTTTTAATGGAATGTTTTTATTAGCGTTTAATTTGTCTAATAAATGATTAATATTTATCTGTATTTTCAATAAAGTGCGTTAAGTTTCATTGGTAGTATGTAGTAGTAGTTATATTGGTAGTACATGTAAGTGAACGAATATTGCATGTATGGGTCTCTGTTCATGGACCTACCAATTAAATGATAATAAATTTGGGACGTAATTTAGCACAAGGGGGGAGCCGCTGTAGTGGTTAAAGAATAATTGCATGCCGGGATGTGGAGGAGAGGGATAATAACTCTTGTAAATAAAGGATAAGGTAGGGTTATTTATGATATACAGATAAAATAACACCATTTTAATGGAATGAATAAGGGAAAATACAACGAAGAGCCGTTATTATACATGTATAAAGGTGGACTGCATAGTAATTGCCAGGACGAGACATTTCAAGGCTACCTAGACGTGTCTCTTCTTAGGAAAACGTAAAAAAAATCCAGTTTATGGAAGTTCAGGAACAAATAGTTTACTGAGGAACTCAAATAAGAACAATTAGTCATCCAGGAGTGGAAAATTACAATCATCTTAAACCTTAACCATTTTTCCTTAACCATTTAACCATTTGAGCCCCTATAAGCTGGACAAGCGTAGATTTAAAAAAGAAATTGGGAAAAACTGGTTCACAAATAGCGTGGTAAATGATTGGAATGGACTTAGTAGTCAGGTAGTTAGTGCGGAGTCATTAGGGAGCTTTAAAAGTAGGATAGATAATATCATGGATGAGGATGAAAGGTGGATGTAGATAGTGTTAAGTAACAGGAACTACCTCGTGTAGCTTCCTTATTTTCCTATGTTCTTATGTTCTATAGTGTTGACCACTATCCGTGCACACCAGCTAAGCAGATTCATTCGAAACAAAAAATGTACTGACTGATTAAATAAATGAGCTACCATAATCTCCACAAAGTGTGTAGATTCCATTTGTTTCATCTTTCATCTGCGTCATCTAAAAACTTGAAATCCCTAAATGCTTCGGTTTTGCTGGTGAGATGAAAAAAATAAGTTTCATGTAAAAAGATAGGCCTTGTTTTCCATGCCAGTCTATAGTCCTCCTTATGTGTTCGGATGTGCACACACTCGCGACATTTCGACATTTGGTATACATGCTTTACATACTCAGCACTGTAATCTTCACTTCATGCTTAATGTTTTTCTAAAGTAGAAGAATCATACGTCCATTGAATAAAAGAATGTCGGTGGCGAAGGCTAGAAGGCACACATCGGGACAAGCATAGCTTGAACTCATATATACAAACCACATATGCTGAGGAATCTTCTCCGCAATGTGTGTGACATATCGCAAGACAAGGAGAGGGTGTTGTATAGTTGAAAAAAACTGGTTCAGCAAACGGGTTAAAATTTCCATGACTTATTGCCACATAAATCCCTGTCTTCTGAACGCACAAAAGACAGGCCGCGGGAATACATAACCTTGCGTTTAGGGGTTAAGGGATATGTATGAAAAAGTGGCTGCTATTGAGGGATCTACATGGATGGTATGTATTGGAGAATAAATATTAGCTTTTGGAAAGGAAAATCATTCACAGGGGTAAAGGCATTCAGTAATTTTGTATAGATACGGATGACAACAAAAGAGAGAGAGAGAGAGAGAGAGAGAGAGAGAGAGAGAGAGAGAGAGAGAGAGAGAGAGAGAGAGAGAGAGAGAGAGAGAGAGAGAGAGAGAGAGAGAGGAGAGAGAGAGAGAGAGAGAGAGGAGAGAGAGAGAGAGAGAGAGAGGAGAGAGAGAGAGAGAGAGGAGGAGAGAGAGAGAGAGAGAAAAGAGAGAGAGAGAGAGAGAGAGAGAGAGAGAGAGAGAGAGAGAGAGAGAGAGAGAGAGAGAGATGAGAGAGAGAGGAGAGAGAGAGAGAGAGAGAGAGAGGAGAGAAGATGAGAGGAGGAAGAGGAGAGAGAGATGAAGAGAAGGACAAATGTAAGAGGAAAGGACTATGATGCGGAGAGGATCAGAGAAGAGAGGAATGAAAATGTTCATAAGGGAAGGAAATGGGAAGGGGAAATCTTGGCGGTGCTTGATGGTGGTTAATGGCAGGAGTCAGAAAGGCGAGGAGGAAGAAATGGTGGCGGTGGAAGGTAACGGAAAAGTAAATGGAACCGGATACAGCGATATACCCCAGAACCCGTCCGTAATGTTAAGTAATAATTTTGTCCGGTTAAATGTGTTTGTCGGTGAGCCTCGCGTAGAGATGATGCCACCCGCCGCCAGAACCTTTTAATGTTGTGGAATATGACTGGAACGAGGTAAGCAGAGGGAGAGGTACTGCTTATTTTCCTTGCGTCGACTGCTTGCCTGCTGCTGATTTGCTCTTAGTTGGGCGGGTAGGAGTTGGAGTAACTTGGTTGGACATGGAGTGAATACAAGAGATAGTGGGCCTTCGTGCACGAGTAAGTGGGCCGCAGTCACAACCTGACTGCCAGTGTTGTGCGAAATATTCTTTCTTGCCGAATATCCGACATCCCTCCATACTGGCCTGATATTAATTCGCCTACGAATGCGCATAAATGTAAGATATTTCGTACAACTTTAGTATAGTTTCAGTATCGTTTCTCATTGATGTTGTTTTACTGGTTCTAAGTATAGCAACACAGTGCAGGACTAGCATGTGTAAAACCCTTAAAGCTGGTAACATGCAGGACGATAAACCAACACGAGGAATGTGCTTACCGCTACAACACTCCAGTTGCCTTGGAGGAAGGTGTTATGCCAAGCCTTTGTGAAACTAGTGCAGCACCTCGTCGCTTTATGAATGCTGCTGGCGACACCCAAAAACCACACGGGTGAAGAGATAGGGAGATAGGAGTTGATGAGCGAGAAAATGCATGTTCGAGCTACGAGGTTATGAGATAATGATACACGCCATGGAGGAGAGTAGGATAGGGAGAAGATGGGGACGTGAGGAATAGTGGTACCGGAGGAGATGATGGGAAGGAGAAGAAGGATAGAGGAAGAGGGAAAGAGACACGAGCTAAGCTTATAATAACTGAATAGAAGGAGACAGGAAGAGTAGGAGGAAGTGAGGAAGGAGAGGTATGGAGAGAATAAGTGGATGTCGGATGAGGATGGTGGAGAGAAAGGAGAGAGGAAGTGAGAGGAAGGAAGGAGGGGGAGTGAGGAGGAGGAGAAGAGGATAGAAGGAGAGTGCAGGCATCACTTAGGATTACGAGGTAACAGGAGACCTATCAGTCTATAACGAGGTATCTCCTGAAATACGAGGAGGAGAAGAAGGAGGAGGAAGTGTAGGAAGAGAGGTGTAATAATGAAACAATCAATATGCGAGAATCAAGAAAATGAAATGTTGGGAAAAAAGGAAGAAGAGAGAGAATTATCAGAATAAATGTCTTGATTAAAACGCATTGTTTTGTCACATGCAGCGGATAGATCATAGTCACTGTTCCTCTGTGTGATGCTGGTGGTTGTAGTTGTGGTGATGGTAGAGGGGATGGTGTGGTGGTGGTGCTGGTGGTGATAGAAGTGGTGATAATATGTCATAGCATAAATATAGTTGCAACAAGAGTGTAGTTAATGGACCTAATTTAAATACTTGATTGTAATAATGCAATAGTAGCAGTAGTAGTAGTTGTTGTTGCTTCATTAGTAGTAGTAGTAGTAGTAGTAGTAGTAGTAGTATAGTTAGTAGTAGTAGTTTCAGTAGTTTCAGTAGTATAGTAGTAGTTTCAGTAGTTTCAGTAGTTTCAGTAGTTTCAGTAGTAGTAGTAGTAATGGTAGTCATGGTGAGATCATAATTATTTTCAAGAAATTATAAAAGATCGGCAAAAAGTTTATTAAATAGCGAAAACCGTAATCGTGATAAGCTAAGTCTAATGACACAACTCCTGAAAGACACCAAAAGAAAAAGGATTATGTCGCAGGAAATAGGTGCGACCACCTGGCTAACCGCACACCGGATGAGGGCATAAGACTGCAACTTAAAAGAAAGGAAATTCACCAACGCCATTGTCCTAAGTTATTGTTGGTAGGCAATGTTATATGTAATGGTAAGTTGTTTGTTAGCTATTCAATCGTACTCTAACGCCTGAGACATTCACCTGCGGGATATCAGTGAGTGCAGTTTGTCCCATGGCGCTCAAAATGACACACCTGCCCCGTGTGTATGAGGCATGGTGTAGTGGGGAGCCTAATGGTGTTGATGCAGAACATGACACTGCCAATTACTGCAAATTAAAGGTTGAGAGAATACTTCCACCAACTGATACTATGAAGGAAGTATTTCGATTAATCTTACTGCATGTTCAAGAAGAAGAAGAAGAAGAAGAAGAGGAAGGTGAATGAAGAAGCGGTGTTTGATCTTTTGTCTTCGATATCGTAAACTTTCGCTCATTGAAATTATGTAAAACAGTAAATAAAAGTCAGAGTTATTCTGGAGAAAGGGTAAACATTTAGACCGGACTGCCTGCACTCCTCTATTCGTTACAGCCAGTGGTGGGATAAATTCTTCTTCTTCTTTTTTTCTTTTTCTTATTCCTTTTATTCATTTTTTTCTTTGTTTTGCTTTCTTTCGTTTTTTTCTCATTCATATAACTTTTTCTCTTATTATTCTTTTCTTTCTTTTTTCCCATTTTCATTTTCTTTTCCTAGTTATTTCTATTCTTTCTTTAACATTTTCCATTTTTTATGTAGACATAATGACAGGCTTCAATGTCAAAAAAGAAAAAAATGGTCAATGATAAATAAAGTATTCGCTTCTCACCCCGTGTCTCTATCATGACATATTTATTTATCTTTATTTTTCTTCTTCTATTGTATCTACGCACGGTCTCCTATTTGCCTTCTTATTGACGCTCACATAAATACGTAGTCATTGTAGCTATGCTGGGTTCACGAACGTAGTCTTTCGGTCTAATTTATTGGTATCATCGTAAAAAAAAAGGTGCCAGTAAGCATTGCGTATTCTGTCCACCCTTTTCACATATTCTGTACATCAGGCTTTCTCCTCCCGATTCTTGTTTTCCACTATTATTTGTTTCCTCTCTCTCTCTGCCTCTGCCTCTGCCTCTGCCTCTGCCTCTGCCTCTGCCTCTGCCTCTGCCTCTGCCTCTGCCTCTGCCTCTCCTCTGCCTCTGCTCTGCCTCTCTCTCTGCCTCTGCCTCTGCTCTCTCTGCCTCTCTCTGCCTCTGCCTCTGCCTCTGCTCTGCTCGTCCTCGCTCCTCTCCCTCTCCCTCTGCCTCTCCTCTCGCTCCCTCGTCCCTGCCCTGCCTCCCTGCCTCCTGCCTCCTGCCTGCGCTGCTCTGCCTCTGCCCTGCCCTGCCGCTGCGCTCTGCCTCTGCCTCTGCCTCTGCCTCTGCCTCTGCCCTGCCTGCTGCCTCTGCTCTGCCTCTGCCCTGCCGCTGCGCTGCTCTGCCCTGCCCTGCCTGCCGCTGCCCTGCCTCCTGCCCTGCCCTGCCTGCCGCTGCCCTGCCCTGCCTCGCTGCCCTGCTCTGCCGCTGCCCTGCCGCTCCTGCCCTGCCCTGCCTGCCTGCTGCCCTGCCGCTGCTCGTGCCCTGCCTCTGCGCTGCGCTCCTGCCCTGCCTGCCCTGCCCTGCCGCTGCCTGCCCTGCCTCTGCCGCTGCCTCTGCCTCTGCCTCTGCCTGCTGCCTCTGCCGCTGCCTGCTGCCTCTGCCGCTGCCCTGCCGCTGCCTCTGCCTCTGCCTCTGCCGCTGCCCTGCCGTCTGCCCTGCCGCTGCCGCTGCCTCATTTTCTTCGATCCATTCCCTTTCCTCTTCCTCATTTTTCCTTCCTGCTCTTATTACTAATTTTGTTTCGTCTCTTCCCTGTCCGTTACATTCTCTTCTATTCCCACTCATTCCATTATATGCATTTCCTTCTTTATTTTTTGGCATCATTTATCCTTAAGTAATATAATTTTCAGTTTTATCCGTTCATTCCAGTGGTTTCCCTTCGCTTAACATTCTTTCTCTATCGTCCTTTCTTTTATTACCTATTTTATTTTCTCTTCCCCCTGTTTCCGTTTTCTTATCTTCTCATCTCTGTATTTTCATTGTCTTTATACTTGTTCTTGTTTTCTTCTCTTCATTCCTCTCTTCTGTATTCCCTTCTATTTTTATGTTCTCTTTTACGGCACTTTTTTTAACCCCATGAGACCCAGAACGTAATTTCCAATGTAATTTGGCTACCATTAGACAATTTTTAGTGACTGTAAGCAATATTTTATAGATATGACCTGTTTAGTAGCCTTTTCCACTAACAAATTTGGTATATTGTTACTTTTCGTAGTTTTATGGCTAACAACAGACGATTTTTTTTATATAGCAAAGGAATGGAACTGGGCGTGCAGGGGTTAAATTTTTTCTGTATTTTTATGATATTTGTTTTCCTTCCCTTTCTCCATTATTTCCTTTAAAGTGAAAATCATGGAACTTTGCACACATTATCACCCAAAGATCGTGATGGAAATGCTTGTTTTTCTCCCATTTCTTTGATCGCTGGTCATCGTGAAAGACGGTTTTGTGGCGGTAATGAGAGGATGTCTCTCTCTCTCTCTCTCTCTCTCTCGTCTCCTCTCTCTTCTCCTCTCTCTGCTCTCCTCTGCTCTCGCTCTCCTCTCTCTCTCGCTCTCCTCTCCTCTCTCTCCTCTCGCTCTCTCTCCTCTCCTCTCTCTCTCGCTCTCTCTCCTCTCCTCTCTCTTATGTACAAAGCTTTGTATATTCACCCAGTTGACAGTGGCTTCAGATACCTGTCTCACAATATTGACACCGACGAAATAATAACCTAAGACTCCCACTTTGTAGGACATCACACGCACAACAAAGTGTTACTTTTCGGGGAGCAAAGGTATGGAATCGACTGCAGGAGGATGTCAAGAATTCCGTGTCACTTAACTCATTTAGATACAAGGTGAAGGCAGAAATATTCAAGAAATAGAACTCAAACGGAAATATTTAATTATTGTACTTTTGTGTACTTCAATGTGTGTGGGTTGCGTATTGATGTGGGTGGGTATGTGAGTAATATGTATATGTATGTATGTGTATTGTGTATGCACGTGTACATGTGTGTGTATGTGTATGTGTAAGTATATCTGTATGTGTGTATGCATATGTATATGTGTGTATGTGTATATTTATATGCGTATGAATAGATTTCTTGTATATGTATTTGGTACAGGGCACTGTTTTGGAAATGGTTATTAGTCTTGCATTAACTTCTGATCTATTCATATATTATAGTTGTTTTTTATCATAATTACTTTTTTTGTTATTGAAACTATCAAGATTACTTCAATCGGTATCTTTATTACTATTTATCATTATTATAATTAATTATTACTTTGATATTCAGCATTGATATTATTGTTACTATTATGACTATTATTATCATTATTATTATTATATATATTTTTTTTTTTTTTTTCATCATTGTTATTATCGATATCATTTTTATCGCTATTAATATTATCATCATTATTATCATTATTGTCTTTTTTTTTACCATTATTGCTATTATATTTATTTTGATTATTATCACTATTTACCATAGTTATTATTATTGAGTCTTATTATTATTTTTACTATACACATATTTTTTTTTTTCTTCATTACCATTATTAGCGTTTATTTTTATTTATTTATTTTTTATTATTATTATTATTATTATTATTACAGGTATTGTTATCTCTTTTCTTACTTAAAATTATTAGGTATGTCAATGTATAATTATCAATAGTCCACTTTAGTCCACGAGAGACAACGAAATTATCATAGCATGAGGTCCATAAAAGAGCTTCGGCTTAATGGACCGTGGCTTGTATGACTGTATGATTGATTATGAACACTATTGTATTACACCAAGCAAACTATCAATATCAAATCAGTATCATATCAGTACAGTATCAAGTATCAAGTATCAGTATCAGATCAAGTATCAGTATCAGTACAGTATCTCTCTCTCTCTCTCTCTCTCTCTCTCTCTCTCTCTCTCTCTCTCTCCTCTCTCCTCTCTCTCTCTCTCTCTCTCTCTCTCTCTCTCTCTCTCTCTCCTCTCTCTCTCTCTCTCTCTCTCTCTCTCTCTCTCCTCTCTCTCTCTCTCTCTCTCTCTCCTCTCTCTCTCTCTCTCTCTCTCTCTCTCTCTCTCCTCTCTCTCTCTCTCTCTCTCTCTCTCCACTTTTTTTCTCTTTCGACCATGTTTGAAGAAGTAATATTTTTTTAAAGTATTGTGAGTCAGTTACCATTTCGAAAAGTGGTACATAATTGAGTCTTAATATCTTATATCTGACAAGAAATTTGTGTTAACCCCTTCGCGCCCAGATCTTTCCTTTGCTATAAAAAATTGTATATTGTCGAGCCATAAAACTACGAAAAGTAACTTAATATACCAAATTAGCTAGTCGACAAGGATACTAAACAGGTCATTACTATAAAATATTGCTTATAGTTACCAAAAAGCGTCTAATGGTAGCCAAATTACAATGGAAATTACGTTCTGGGTCACAAGGGGTTAAACATATTCATGATGCAAAACACTTTACAGGAAGAATGTTGCCAACACCTCTTTCCTACACACTAAACATCTCGAGGTTACATAATTTGTTGACGGGTTATTTGGCGTGAGATCGCCTGAGAACTTTTCTTGGAGAGAGTTGAGAGCCACTACTTTTATGTGTTGTGTGTGTGTGTGTGTGTGTGTGTGTGTGTGTGTGTGTGTGTGTGTGTGTGTGTGTGTGTGTGTGTGTGTGTGTGTGTGTATCTGTGTGTGTTTGTGTGTGTGTGTGTGTGCGTGTGTATGTCTGTGTGTGTGTCTGTATGTGAGTGTGTGTGTGTGTCTGTGTGTGTGTGTGTGTGTGTGTGTATGTGCGTGTGCGTGTGTGTGTGTGTGTGCGTGTGCGTGTGTGTGTTCGCACGCTCACTCTAGCAGTGTAACTCCGCCTCCTTGGTGCATGATAGTATTCAGTGGCCTTGTGAGCACCACATTGTATTGCAGTGTCTAGTGTATCTGTGGCTTTAAACATGTTGAGTGATATCTACTTCAAGATAAAGTCACGGCCATACTGGGAGCCTCCGTGGTGTAGTGGCTAGTGTGCCTAGCTACAAATATGCAGGCCTTGGTTCGAATCCCGGTCAGGACAGTTGGCGGCAGCGCACACAGCTGTTCATTCTTTATTTCGCGGGTTCCTGGGGAAACGGGTACCTGGGGAAACGGGTACCTGAGGAAACAAACCTGTGGAGGGTAACTCCTGGGGAGGTGGTAGCGGAGTGGTTAGCGTCTCCGACTGGCGTTCTCGGTGACCCGAGTTCGATCCCCGAAGAAACCCAAAACCTTTCTGCACCGTCGAGTGGCCTAAGAACACCCACATGCCCTGCCCATCAACTCTACCTTCGATTGCGAGTGCATCGGAGGACACAGGGGGGCGGCATGAGCCTCTAATCACAGGCGTCACTATAAGAATACTGCCTGCGCCACCACGGGCGAGGACCAACCATCAGAGCCCTCAAGTGAACCTCCATAGCCTACCATCCGAGCCCTGGATCACCACTGCCTACAGGCGCTATAGGCACAAATGTAAAAAAAAAAAAAAAAAAAAAAAAAAAAAACTGGGTTAACCCGGACGTCACACCAGCCCTGTGTCCCGGGGTAATATAACGGGTTGTTGTAACCCACCACAGGTTGAAAGGCTAATACGACGGAGATGAGCACCGAAGCCATGCGCATCATAGCTTATTCCCACATCTATACCTTTACCTTTACGCTGTGAGCGAGATTGTGACCGAGTGGGAGAAGCTCGCTCGCGAGGGTGAGCAAAGAATATCGGTATAAGCAGATAGGGTGAAAATCTCTGCGGTGCCGTCTTGCCATGTTTCACTAGCTCTATAAGCTTTTATGCAATATTATATTTTTATTATTATTTCTATTGTTACGTATTTTTATTATTATTGTTATTATTATTATTATTATTATTATTATCCATAATTATCATATTTGTTGTTGTTATTATTGTTATTTTTAATATCATTATTATTTTTATTATTATCATTATTTTTATTATTATTATTATTATAATTATTATTATATTAATTATCTATAATATTATTATAAAAATTATACTGTACACATTATTATTATTATTGTTATTATTTCCATTATTGTTATTATTATTATTATTGTTATGCGGCCAGAGTATGATCTACTTTTTATAAAGCTCTCACTCGCTTTCTCGCTCCCAGTGCGGCCACACCCGAACACTTGCCAAGCGTTGGTAACACTCCACCCTGCCTGCGACCCTGCCGTACGCAGATCGGCCGCCGAGTTAAAAAGAAATCCACAATCGATTAGAAAAGTTGATATTGACATGGTTGTGGCTATAGCAGGAGTCTAGCTAATTTGGTTCTCAGGCATCCCAGGCATTTCTACCGCGTTTTGATTTCATCCCAGACAAATCACGGTTCGTAACACTTGATAGAGTCAGGTGTCCGCCGTCACGCACGCACGCACGCACATACACACACACACACACACACACACACACACACACACACACACACACACACACACACACATACACATACACATACACACACACACACACACTTTTAATGCGTAACCAAAAAATATATAGAAAATAGAGAAATAAATATACGTGTGTTTACTTGGATATCCGAATCTCTATATGTACAATACTTTCCCTCCTGCACTTTCCCCTTCCCCATGTCACATATTATTGTTAAGCCTAATAAACAGTGCTGCTGATAGCCACCTAGACCTGCAAGTGTGTCGTCGTATGCGGGCGGTAAAGTGACATTTTACGAGTTTACTGATAACCAACAGGGAATGCAGGAGTGTGAGGGAAAGAGGGAGGGAAGATATGTGCAGGGGAGCGAAAATAAAGTATGTTACTGTGAAACAAGAGGGAAGATGCCTATAATAATATAATAAATAAGAGGCAAATATAATGAATGAGAGGTTGACGTTGAAAATAGGTGAAATAAATCAGAAAAAAAGAAAAAAAAAGGACTGAGAAGTGAATAAGGTATTATATTATTACTTATAGGTAAGTTGCCTATAACAGATTAATAAATGAGAGGTGGAAATAATGAATGAGAGGTTGACGTTGAAAATATGTAAAGAAATAAACCAGAAAAAAAGGCGAGGACTGTAAAGTTAATAAGGTATCATATTATTAACCCCTTGAGACCCAGAGCGTAATTTCCATTGTAATTTGGCTACCATTAGACGATTTTTAGTGAATATAAGCAATATTTTATATATATGACCTGTTTACTATCCTTGTCGACTAAATAAATTGGTATATTCAGTCACTTTTCGCAATTTTATGGTTAACAGTAGACACTTTTTTATAGCAAGGAAAAATCTAGGCTGGAAAGGGTTAATTAAAGGTAAAGTCTTCCGCAAATAAGTAGGCTTAGAGGATAATGCAGGATGGGATTGAGGGTAAAGTCAGATGCCGAGGCCGCTGTCAGGTGTGATCTGGGCGGAGAGGGAAAGTAATTACCCCCTGAAACCACCTGCTCGTTCGCTTGCCCCTTTGAGGTGCGTTTCCTTTCCTTTGTGTAATATATTGGGAAAGTATTATTCCGTTCGTGTGTTGTGTTGTGTGTGTGTATGTATGTGTGTGTGTGTGTGTGTGTGTGTGTGTGTGTGTGTGTGTGTGTGTGTGTGTGTGTGTGTGTGTGTGTGTGTGTGTGTGTGTGTTGTTTGTGTGTGTGTGTGTGTGTGTGTGGTGTGTGTGTGTGTGTGTGTGTGTGTGTGTGTGTGTGTGTGTGTGTGTGTGTTGTGTGTGTGTGTGTGTGTGTGTGTGTGTGTGTGTGTGTGTGTGTGTGTGTGTGTGTGTGTGTGTGTGTGTGTGTGTGTGTGTGTGTGTGTGTGTGTGTGTGTTGTGTGTGTGTGTGTGTGTGTGTGTGTGTTTGTGTGTGTGTGTGGTGAGAGAGAGAGAGAGAGAGAGAGACGAGAGAGAGAGAGATGAGAGAGGAGAGAGGAGAGAGAGGAGAGAGAGAGAGAGAGAGAGAGAGAGAGGAGAGGAGAGAGAGGAGAGAGAGAGAGAGAGAGAGAGAGAGAGAGAGTCAGATTAGTATTATGTTGTTGTCCCTGCAACATTCATGCATAATGTCGTGCACACACACACACACACACACACACACACACACACACACACACACACACACACACACACACACACACACACACACACACACACACACACACACACACACACACACACACACACACACACACACACACACACACACACACACACACACACACACACACACACACACACACACACACACACACACACACACACACATATAACAATAAGTAAATAAATAAAAGCAAATTAAAGTAAAATAAACAAACTATTCAGCAGAAAAAGTAAAATAATAATGATATAAATTGATATAAAAAAACATGCCAACATAGGAAATAATAGAAACAAAGCATATTATCAAACAATTATTACAACTATACACTTTAAAGTAAACACTGAAAGTTAAGGAAGTCTTCAGCAAAAAATCATGACGAGCGTCGACGTTTTCCTGGAAATTAGTGTCAACTTAAGCGAGTGTCTCTGAGAAAATTATGTGAAGTAAATGTCGTTGAGCTAAGTAAAGACACAACCCTATGTGACCTTTAACCTTTTGACTTGACTTTAATGGAGCATTGAGCTGGAGTAAGAGAGAGAGAGAGAGAGAGAGAGAGAGAGAGAGAGAGAGAGAGAGAGAGAGAGAGAGGAGGAGATGAGAGAGAGAGAGGATGAGAGAGAGAGAGAGAGAAGAGAGAAGAGAGCAGAGAGAGAGAGAGAGAGAGAGAGAGATATTGTGAATAAATAACACACAGACACACATATACGACGTATATGTTTATGTATGCATGCACGCATATTATACGTGCATGCATACATAAACACACACACACACACACACGCACACACACACACACACCACACACACACACACACACACACACACACACACACACACACCAAAATAAATAGAAGAAAAGAAGACAAACAGAAACAAAGACAACATTACAAAAATAATCTCCCTGAAGCATATTACAAGAAGGACAATGCCAAGAGAAGGGCCAAGCGACCTCCCTTTCCTCCTCCTCCTCCTCCTCCTCCTCCTCCTCCTCCTCCTCCTCCTCCTCCTCCTCCTCTCCTCCTCCTCCTCCTCTCCTCCTCCTCCTCCTCCTCCTCCTCCTCCTCCTCCTCCTCCTCCTCCTCCTCCTCCTCCTCCTCCTCCTCCTCCTCCCAGACTAGGAGTAGGCCGACGTTTTTACGATAAGGCGTTCAGCGCAAATAACCGACTGAGGTCTCTTTGTGCACAGGAGAATGTAGACTTCGCAAACTTCTGGGATAATTTCTACGAGGATCCCATCCTGGTTGAGGATTCCATCCTATTTGGGGATGACGGACTCCACCTCAGCCCCGTCGGCCATGCACGATTAGGACGTCTGCTAAATGATAAAGTTTCTTCCTACAGATCAAAAAACGACGAGCGGACGGCGGTAGCAGCATCACCTTAACCCCTTTCTTACCCCACAGCAACGCTGGGTCACGTCCCGTTTCCGCAAATACTAATCAAAGTAACTTAATCAAGCGCCCTGAAAAAGTGGACCGTAGACGCCCTGCCGGTAAACCTTCACGCAAGGTTACCAAAACTATCAAGGAACTTAAATTACTCTACACAAATGCCAGAAGCATTATTTTAAAGCGTAACGAATTATTAGCATACGTTGTTGCCGAAACGCCAGATATCGTCAGTATCACTGATAGCTGGGTCAACACAAAAGATAAACATTTATTAGCTGAAATAGCCATTCCAGGCTATAAGACATTCCTAAATTGTCGCACGCATAAAGCAGGTGGAGGTGTCATTCTTTACATTAAAGAAAATTTGCAAGCAATCGAAATCGATAAAGTAAACAAAGATCATTATGACTCTCTCCTCCTCCTCCTCCTCCTCCTCCTCCTCCTCCTCCTCCTCCTCCTCTTCCCGTCGTCTACATTTGCTCCTGCCTTAAGGCGAAAAAAGGATAGGAATGAAAGGCGAAAAAGAAGAGGAAAATATAATGAGAATAATGGAAGAGCTTTCACGACCCAAACATTGCAGAGAAAAAGCAACAGAAATGTCCATAAATGTTCTACAAAATAATTGGCGGAAGAGAGAGAGAGAGAGAGAGGAAGAGAGAGAGAGAGAGAGAGAGAAGAGAGAGAGAGAGAGAGAGAGAGAGGAAGAGAGAGAGAGAGAGAGAGAGAGAGAGAGAGAGAGGAGAGAGAGAGAGAGAGAGAGAGAAAGAGAAGAGAAAGAGAAAGAGAAAGAGAAAGAGAGAGAGAGAGAGAGGTAATGAATCCAGGGCAGAGCAGGTGTTAAAGGGAGAGCGACTTGCACTATGAGAGCTGATCAGGGAGACATTTTCTAATTTTCTTTACTTTTTTTTAAGTGTTGTAATGGACAATGGATTGGATTGGAAGTTAATTTGACATATCTTGACAGTGTTGTATTGACAGTGTTAGACATGATTTGAATGGACAGTTAAGTGCACATATTTTGGACATTGTTGTTAATGGCAGTGATTGGTTGGACATTTCAATTGGCGTATTTTTGACGTGTTTTAATTGAAGTAGATTTGGACAGAGGATTTGGATTGGACAGTCAAGTTGGACAGGTTTTTGGACAATGTTGTTAATTGGACAGTGGATTTAGACAGTGGATTTGAATTGGACAGTTAATTTGCACAGTATTTTGGACAGTGTTGTTAATTGGACAGTGGATTTAGACAGTGGATTGGGATTGGACAGTTCATTTGCACAGTATTTTGGACAGTGTTGTTAATTGGACAGTGGATTTAGACAGTGGATTGGGATTGAACAGTTCATTTGCACAGTGTTTTGGACAGTGTTGTTAATTGGACAGTGGATTTAGACAGTGGATTTGGATTGGACAGTTAATTTGGACAGTATTTTGGACATTGTTGTTAATTAGACAGTGGATTTGGATTGGACAGTTAATTTGGACAGTATTTTGGACAGTGTTGTTAATTGGACAGTGGATTTAGACAGTGGATTTGGATTGGACAGTTAATTTGGACAGTATTTTGGACATTGTTGTTAATTGGACAGTGGATTTGGATTGGACAGTTAATTTGGACAGTATTTAGGACATTGTTGTTAATTGGACAGTGGATTTGGATTGGACAGTTAATTTGGATAGTATTTTGGACATTGTTGTTAATTGGACAGTGGATTTGGATTGGACAGTTAATTTGGACAGTATTTTGGACAGTGTTGTTAATCGGACAGTGGATTTAGACAAAGAATTTGGATTGGACAGTTAATTTGGACAGTATTTTGGACAGTGTTGTTAATCGAACAGTTATTTTGGACAGTATTTTGGGCAGTGTTGTTAATTGGACAGTGGATTTAGACAGTGGATTTAGACAGTGGATTTGGATTGGACAGTGAATTTGGACAGTATTTTGGACAGTGTTGTTATGTTTCTAATGTTATTGTCGTTGTTCTGGTTCATTATACTTTCTTCTTGTAAATATTGATATTGTTCTTCTTAAATCTACCGTCTCCATCAACATTTGCCCCAACGTTTCTTTCCTATTATCATCACCATTGTTTGTTTTCTGTTCCTCCACTAACACTATTAATTTTTTTCTCTCCTATGTATCCTTCTGTCTGTCTGCTTATCCACCTGTCTGTCTGTCTGTCCACTTGTCTGTCTATCTGCCTATCTCTCTATCCATTACTTTTTGTCTGTCTGTCTCCATATCTGTATCTGACTGTCTGTCTATCCACTACCTACTACTATCCACTATCTACCTCTGCCACCTTCCCCTCTTCTTCCTTTACTACTACCACCGCCTCCACTCTCACCTCTTATCCATATCATCTCTCCACAATATATGTCAAATGAATATCGCTTATATATTCCACTATGATGAGAGAAATTCAACGCTTGATATTTCTTGTCTCCTCCTCTTCCTCATTCGTCTGAGTATCTTTGCCTGTTTGTCTATCTTTCTATTTGTTTGTCTCTCTCTCTCTCTCTCTCTCTCTCTCTCTCTCTCTCTCGCTCTCTCTCTCTCTCTCTCTCTCTCTCTCTCTCTCTCTCTCTCTCTCTCTCTCTCTCTCTCTCTCTCTCTCTCTCTCTCTCTCTCTCTCTCTCTCTCTCTCTCTCTCTCTCTCTCTCTCTCTCTCTCTCTCTCTCTCTCTCTCCTCTCTCTCTCTCTCTCTCTCTCTCTCTCTCTCTCTCTCTCTCCCTTTCTCTCTCTCTCTCAGCAGGTAGGCTAGGCATTTTTATTGTGTTTTTGTTTGTTCATTTGTTTGTTTATGTATGTTTGTGTGTGTGGGGGGGGGGGGGGCGTTTACAGCATATGAATCAGGGAATGGGAACCTAGGAGTCTGAACATAAATTTCAATTTCCAATTATATTCTTCAGCATGAATTTTGGGGAACCATTGCTACTGTCTTGGAGCGACTTCAATGCTACTACTGGCACTGTGAGAGATGGCTACGAGTTATGTGTTGGTCCCCATGGCTCCGGTACCAGAAACACCAACAGTTCTCTGCTTCTGAACTTTGCAAGGTCCAGAAAGTTGAGAATTGCAGGTTCTTGGTATCAGAGACCAGAGCTGCACCACTGGACATGGTATAGTAATGCCGGAGGGGTAGCAAAGGAGATCGATCACATCCTCGTTAGCACTCGTTGGAGGATCCTCCAGAACTGCAGGGTTTACCGGAGTGCTGAGTTCTTTGGAACAGATCACAGACTTGTTGTTGCTACACTTAAGCTTCATGTCAAGTCCAGAAGAATCTCAAGAGGTAACCATACTGTGTTTCATCTTGAGAAACTGAAGGACTTGACATGTGCTCATGAGTATGCGGTGGCAGTCTCAAATCGGTTTGATGTGCTCGGTGCTCTCGGGGACCCTGTAGAACTGTGGGATACCTTCAAACGTGAAACTCTACAGGCTGCCAAGGAGTGTATTGGGGAGCGCCCGAGGTCAAGGCGTGGTTTTGTCTCGACGGAGACGCTGGAGAAAATCGAGGAGAGTCGCGCTGCCAGGCTGGCTGGGAACCGGGACCAGCACAGGGCTCTGTCACGCCGGACTAGAACCCTCCTGGGGAGAGACAAGGAGAGGTATGTCAGGAGTCTCGCTGAGGATGTCGAGGGTCATTTGAACGCTAATGACCTCCGACCCGCCTACCGAGCCCTGAAGAAGCTCCGCTCCAAGTCTCCTTCTCGATCGAGTGCTATTCGAACAGCAGATGGGCGCCTCGTGTCGGACATGGATGGGCAGATGGCTCGTTGGGCTGAGTACTTTGGGCAGTTGTTCACGGTGGATCCTCCAACTGAGCAGCTTCACACCACTGGGTTACAGGCAGTGGATGCCGATCCTCCCATTGACGAAAGCACACCCTCTCTTGACGAAGTCAGAGAGGCTGTAGCAAAGTTGAGGGGTGGAAAGGCAGCTGGTGTTTGTAATATCAGTGCGGAGCTCCTCAAAGCTGGGGGTGAGGCCATGATCCACGGGTTGCATGCTGTCCTGACTGCCGTGTGGCAATCAGGTACCATTCCTCCTGACTGGAAAAGAGGGCTGGTCGTCCCTATCTGGAAAGGGAAAGGGGACCGTCAGGACTGCAACAATTACCGCGGTATTACACTGCTCAGCGTACCAGGCAAGGTGCTTGCCCATCTATTGCTGACACGGATTCGCAGCCATCTGGTGAAGCATCAGAGACCTCAGCAGTCTGGGTTCACGCCTGGTAAGTCAACAACGGACCGTATCCTAGCGCTTCGTGTCCTGTTGGAACGCCGACGTGAGTTTCGACAGGGGATGCTTGCAGCCTATGTTGATCTCAAGAAGGCGTTTGACTCAGTGCATCGTGAGTCACTCTGGGATCTTCTGCGACTTCGCGGGATTCCTGCAAGGACTATTGGTTTGATAACTGGTCTGTATTCTGGGACTGAGAGTGCTGTGAAGTGTGGGGCAGGTGTATCCGGCTTCTTTCCTGTGAATACAGGAGTGAGGCAAGGGTTCGTCCTTGCCCCATCACTTTTCAACGCTTGTATGGACTGGGTATTGGACAAGGTTGTAGATCAAAGTGATTGTGGAGCATCCGTTGGTAGCACCAAGATCACTGATCTTGTTTTTGCCGATGATGCAGTAATCTTTGCTGAGTCGCTGGAGGTCCTGGTGATGGCTCTCGAGGCGCTGCACGAGGAGGCAAAGCCTTTGGGACTTGAGGTCTCCTGGCTCAAGACCAAGGTCCAGGTGTTTGGAGACTTACTAGATGAAGCAGTACAGTCTGTTCATGCGTGTAGCGAGGACATTGAGATCTTGGAAAGTTTTACATACCTTGGTAGCGCAGTCCATAATGACGGCGGGTCACGTCAAGAAGTCTTACGGCGGATTGGCATAGCCCACGGTGTTATGGACTCGCTCAGCGGGAGTATTTGGCGTTGTCGGTACCTGTGCAGGAGGACAAAGATCCGGATCTTCAAATCGCTTGTGATCCCTGTCTTACTCTATGGTTGTGAGACATGGACACTAAATAGTGACTTGAAGAGACGAATCAATGCCTTTGGTAATAAGTGTCTTCGCAGAATCATGGGGTATCGCTGGGATGATTACGTGTCAAATCAGCGATTACACCGTGAGACTGAATCGAGGCCTATTACCTGCACAGTCCGTCAGCGCCAACTTCGGCTATATGGGCATGTGGCACGCTACCCTGAAACCGATCCTTCCCATCGGGTTGTATCTGTAAGAGACAATCCGGCGTGGAGGAGGCCAAGGGGGCGCCCACAAGGCTCGTGGCTGGGGCAAGTTGATGTTTCTTGTCGAGAGCTGCTTGGTATGGGAAAGGAGCCTGCATGGGAACTCGCGCGTGGTGACCCCCGGGAGTGGCGCCGTAGGGTGGGCGAGGCGACGCGCCCCCCGCGTATGCCCCCAATGATTGATGATTGATTGATTTGTTTTCTTTCCCGTACTTGAATTTGCAATGATCCTCCTCCTCCTCCTCCTCCTCCTCCTCCTCCTCCTCCCTCCTCCTCTCCTACTCTCCTCCTCCTCCTCCTCCTCCTCCTCCTCCTCCTCTTCCTCCTCCTCCTTTTCCTCCTCCTCCTCCACGACAGGTAGGAAAACTTTGGCAGAAGGGAATGTGGAGAGGGAAAAATTAAGTTAGGAGTAAAGAAAGTTGTGGAAGTATATTATGTAAATTTAAGTGAGCCCATTAGAGACAGATAGAGTGAGAAGATATTGAAATTATTTTGATATTTTGAAGTTTGACCGAAAATGTACAGGCACGGGCACTTTTCTGTCCTTTTCTCATGCTAGATAATACTTCAGGTCGGTGCAGATGGTCTTGGTATTATAAGTCCAATAAACTTCATCTGGCTTCTTAGCTCCACTTGAGAAATTATGTATCGCCACTACTTTACTTGCTTTTTTCTTACCTGATCTCGTTATACTCTTCGTTTTCGTGTTTATCATCGTTGTTATGGTCTTTTTTCACACATTTTTGCTCCTGTCTGTATTGCGACCGTTATCTTACTAAAAAAAAAAAAAAATATTTTGTTATTGTAAGCGCCTGTAGGCAGCGGTGACCCAGGGCTCGGATGGTAGGCTCTGGAGGTTCACTTGAGGGTTGGTCCTCGCCCGCGGTGGCGCAGGCAGGATTTTTATAGTGACGCCTGTGATTAGAGACTCTTGCCGCCCCCCTGTGTCCTCCGATGCACTCGCAATCGAAGGTAGAGTTAATGGGCAGCATGTGAGTGTTCTTAGGCCACTCGACGGTGCAGAAAGGTTTTTTGGTTTTCGTCGGGGATCGAGCTCGGGTCACCGAGGAAGCCAGCCGGAGACGCTAACCACTCTGCTACCGCCTCGCCAATATGCTTCTTTCTTTTCTTCTTTCTTTTCTTCTCTCTTTTCTTCTTTCTTTTCTTCTTTTCTCCTTATTTTATTATCTTACTTTTTCATATGTGCATATATATATTTTTATTTTTTTATTTTTTTTCTCTTCCACCATTTGCTTTTTACTGCGAACATTTTTTTCATTCCTTAGTTATTCTTATTCTGTTTATTTTTCTTCTTTACTCCCATCGAGGAATTTATGTGATCGGTTCAGTTTGTTTATTTGTCTGTTTGTTATTAAGACTACGCATAAAGTTACAGATGGATTTCATTGACAACATTTTCCAGACTGGGAGTTTGGCACAAATTAAAAGGGAGTGGTTGGTGGGGAGGAGCCTTCAACTTTGCTATTCTTTTGTCTTTAACACGTAGAAACTATAGTGAGAGAAATTAGTCACACAGGCATTTTTAGTTTAGCTTAGTAGGGCTGTTGCTGTCTGTTCTTTCTTCGTATTTGTATCCCTTCTCCTCCTCCTCGTCCTCCTCCTCGTATTCCTCTTCCTCGTCCTCCACATCCTCCTCTCCTCCTCCACTCCTCCTCTCCTCCTCCAGTCCTCCTCCACTCCTCCACCTACTCCTCCTCATCTTCCTCGTCCTCCCACCTCTCCTCCTCGTCCTCCTAGTCCTCCTACGCCTCCTCGTCCTCCTACGCCTCCTCGTCCTCCTTCCTACTCCTCCTCGTCCTCCTACTCCTCCTCGTCCTCTACTCCTCATCGCCTCCTCCTCCTCCTCCTCATCCTCCTATTCCTCCTCGTCCTCCTATTCCTCCTCGTCCTCCTATTCCTTCTCACCCTCCTATTCCTCCTCCTCCTCGTCGTCCTCCTATTCCTCCTCGTCCTCCTATTCCTCCTCGTCCTCCTATTCCTCCTCATCCTCCTCATCCTCCTATTCCTCCTCGTCCTCCTATTCCTCCTCGTCCTCCTATTCCTCCTCGTCCTCCTATTCCTCCTCCTTCTCCTCCTCTCCTCTTCGCATTCCCACCCCCTCCTCCTTTTCAGCCGTTAATGTGGAGAGAACGGATCCAGCGGGCGGCAATAAGATAGGCTCTCCAACCCTCGCACCCTACTGCACCCGAGGATGGGTGATGGCGGTGGGGTGTGGGGTACCATGGCACGGCTTCGGCACGGCTTGGGGGTCGTGGGAGGGATGCAGCAGTAAGCGGGGCAGAGGAAAGGGATGGGAGGACGATGGGGTGCGTAGGAAGAAAGCAGCTTATGGAGTGTTGAGAGAGAGAGAGAGAGAGAGAGAGAGAGAGAGAGAGAGAGAGAGAGAGAGAGAGAGAGAGAGAGAGAGAGAGAGAGAGAGAGAGAGAGAGAGAGAGAGAGAGAGAGAGAGAGAGAGAGAGATGGGGGGAGGGCAGGAAGGAGATATGAATAATATGAAGAGAAGACGCTGGAAGAGGATGAGAAGGAGGAAGGTGTGAGGTGTTTTGGATTAAGGAATGAATGAAAAGGAGGAAGGGAGGAAGGGAGGAAGGGATTATTCAAGGTGAGAGTGAAGACAGAAATAGGAAAATGAATTGAAAATATGAACATAACGCTTTCACGCCCAGATCTTTCCTTTGCTATAAAAAAATTGTCTGTTGTCAGCCATAAAATTACGAAAAGTAACTAAATATACCAAATTAGCTTGTGGACAACGATACTAAGCAGGTCATATCTATAAAACATTGCTTATATTCACTAAAAATCGTATAATGGTACCCAAATTACAATAGAAATTACGTTCTGGGTCTCAAGGGGTTAATGGAACTGAGTGCATATTGGTAGTATGTTGTCAACTCTTTAGCTAAACAAACCATATTTAACTAACGTAAATTATAATACCATACAATTAATGTCAAGTATAGAGATCAAATGAAAACCAAACAAAGTCTACAAAAAGATACCCACGTATGTAAAGAGTGTAAATGTAAAAAAGTGTTGGTAAAATAAATAATAAAAGTACGGACTAAAGCAGAGTTTGTACAGTCATTAATAAGCAAGTAAAAAAAAACAAAATTATATCAAGAATTAAAATGTAATCTCAAATTTTAGTTTGGTGGTGGACTTTGATTAGTGGATTTTGAATCTGTTAAAGGTCAAACGTTATCTCTATGATTAACGAGAGAGAGAGAAGGTAGAGAGAAGAGATAGAGAGAGAGCGAGAGTTCAAGAGGAGAGTTAGATGAGAGAGAAGAGGAGATATGAGTAGAGAGATGAGAGATTAAGCAGAGAAAAGAGAAGAGACTAACGACTTTAATTGATCTTTGTAACATATAATACGAATGAATAATCTCTTGTCTAACGATAGACAATGAAGAGAGAGAGAAAGAGACAGAGAGAAGATACGAGAGAGAGAGAGTAGTAAGAGAGTAAAAAAGAGGTATAGTAGAGAGAGAATAGAGAGAGAGAGAGAGTACGGACGAAGAAGAGAGCAGAGCTTAACGCATTTATTGTCTTTGTAACATAATAAGAATGAAATTGATAATCTCTTGTCTAAGAGAGAGAGAGAGTAGAGATTGAGGGAGAGTAGATTAGAGAGATTTGATAGATGTAGAGAGTGAGTAGATAATCTAGGATAAGAGAGGAGAGAGAGAGAGAGAGAGAGAGAGAGAGAGAGAGAGAGAGAGAGAGAGAGAGAGAGAGAGAGAGAGAGAGAGAGAGAGAGAGAGAGAGAGAGAGAGAGAGAGAGAGACTGTAGTAGTGGTGGGGAAAATACATGTACACGGAAGAGCGAAGACAGAATGTAATAGTAATAATACGTAAGAATATTGCAGATAATAATACGTCTGTAGAAAAGCTGAAAAACACAAGAAAAAATTTCATATGAAAGAAAAACGAGAACTACAAGAAAAGGATGAAAGAAATATAAAAATTGACAACAAGTTAATGAAATATAAAATAAAATAAGATATAACTTCGCAATATCAGTATAAGAAATCTTAGTGAATTCCCTAGTCATCTGAAAGAGCGAAAGCGTAATGGAGGACGGATAGGATTTGCCGGAGAGGACTTGAGGATGAGAGCGAAGAGAAGGTGGGGGAGAATGTAGAGGGTATCATGGCA
>JACEEZ010022254.1:112500-127920 GCA_016584305.1 Chionoecetes opilio
CTCAAAAAACAATAACATTCATGATAGCTTTTATTTTATCCTCCCTTCTCTAATCGGCTACCCTCACTCCTCTCCCTTCTATTTCCATCCTGTCTTCTTTAGCAATTTCCTTCACCCATTCCTCCCTTTCTTTCACCCCCTTCCTCCCGTTCCTTCACCCCCTTCTTCCTTCACCCCTCTTTTCTTCACCCCTTCCTCCCTTTCCTTTACCACTTCTTCCCTTTCCTTCACCCCCTTTCCACCTTCCTTTCCTTCACTACTTCGTTCCCTACCTATTCCTCAATTCTCTCCATCACCACCTCAAATTAGTAAACTTTTCGCCTGACAGTGAGAAGAAACTGACCTTAGGGTGAGCGAGTCGAGCGAGAGCGAGAGCTTGAGAGCGAGAGCGGAGAGCGAGGCGAGAGCGAGAAGCGAGAGCGGAGAGCGAGAGCGAGAGCGGGGGAGAGCTGAGAGCCGAGAGCGAGAGCGAGAAGCGAGAACGACGAGAGCGAGAGCGAGAGCGAGAGCGAGGCGAGATCGAGAGAGAGAGAGAGAGACGAGCGAGACGAGAGAGAGAGAGAGAGAGAAGGATTGGATGGGATTGATTTAGTTTTAAAGGCGCCGCAACGCGGGTTATGAGCCTGCCTACAGAATGACATGTAAATTAAAACTAAAAAACAAATTTTAGCGATTAGAATAAAAAATATTAAAATAACGAAATACATTTAAAAGAAAGAGTTACATTAAAAACAATAATAATTTAAATACAAACATCATAACTTTTTGAGAAGGCCAGCCTTCTAATTAAATGTATGGACTTCGTGTCGGAGAGAAACACTCTTCCCATATGCCAGGGAGAGACGGTAAGCACCGTCCGACCCGCGACCCACCGGGACAAAAATTGCACAAGTAGGTCCCCAAGACGGGGACACTCGACCAGCAAGCTGCCGCCACAGTTAAGGGGAACAAAAAACAATCACACACAGTAAGGAGGGTGGCCCCCCTCCATGGAGGAAAACCATGAGTATATAGAGGTGACCAATACGCAATCGTGCCAAGGGCAGTCTCCCATCTCGGGAGAGACCGCAGTAGCTCCAATCATCGATACTTTGGCGGATGGTGCGCAGTTTATTTTGCCCTATAGTAATAGTTCATCCACGTTCCTGCAACTGTGGTGAAACCGTCTTGGATTGCCGGAGCGCAGGTCCGTAGCCGGCCACTGCAAAATGTGATAGGCTGGTCTTCTAGCTGCAGCTTTTGCCAAGGCATTCAGCTTCCTCATTACGGCAACACCTACATGTTACGGTAACCAACAAAAGGACCGTCCGGCATCGCCTCTTGGAGCAGATTAAAAGCCATGTCACAAGGAGCATTAACCAGCGGATGGGGAGGAGTTAAAAATTACATAGTGATGACAGAGCACTACAAGACTCATAAAAAATGTAAAGAACATCCGGAAGGGTAAACAATAAGCATGAGAGCATATAAAATAGCCTTTATTTCAGCCCGTTGTAAAAACAGAGGAAACACTTGAAGGTGCGCCTTATTGTTTAAACGATGGGGACTACGACACCGTAAACCAACTCCTGTCGTCTGATTTGGAACCATCAGTAAAGACGGGACAGAACTTGATGTGTTGCCAAAAGTGGTCTAAAATGGGCACGCTCAGCCTGAGGAGGTAAAGGACCCTTTTGAGAGCGAAGGCTTTTGCAAAAAGGACACTTCCGGGAGACCATGGACCGACTGCGTAGGCCTATGCGGCAGATCCGTAAAGCATGGAAGGATAGCGTCTCCATAAATAGCTGTCAATCGGAAACCAAGGGGCTTGCAAGCTTCTTCGCCAATGGTAAAGTTGCGATCCTGAATCAAAGGACACAGCACGGCAAGCTATTGAGTCAGGGAGCCGTTGGAGGCGATACAAACATCTTAACAGGAGGGAGGTTCTGAAGATCCAATGGGAGGACACCAGCATCAACCAATAGACTTGGGAGGGCGATGACCTGACGCCCGGTTGCCAGGACGGAACACCAGGCATGATGTACCGATCCAGCATCCGCAGTTCGAGTGGGTGTGGGGTGGGGCAGAGGAGTACCTCACATCCATATTCAAGCTTCGAAAGGATAAGTGAGCGGGTGAAGATAGAGGAGGTAGCGCGATCAGCCCCCCAAGCTGGTGTGCGAGAGGACTTCAGTAGATCCATGGTCCGGAGGGGGAAAAAACCCCAAGTGGGGGGTTTCAAGGGGGTCTTGAGAGCACGAAGGTGAGGTTACCCAAGTCCAGTCTATGTTTTTCAAAAGAGTCTAAAAAACCGGTCTCTTCACTAACATAGTAATCTCTTCCCGGTAAGATCAGGTCTGGGTCGGGTGAATCCCACGGGTTCTGCAAAAAATGAACCGCTACAGCTTCGTTGAGAACAACCGGAAGCCACGATTCGTCCGTCCATCACAAACTTTATCAATAGCCAAGTGAAGGCTTCTACTCTGCAAAACCGGACATCCTGGAAGCAGCAAAAAGAGGATAGATAAATCTATCCAACGTATAGTACTAAACAATCCCCTCTGGCCGTACATCAACAATACCATGATGGCCACAGCGAACAGAGCTACATCAAGACGCTACCTTGGGGGATGCCACCTGGAAGGGGTGTTCAGAAGACAGTATTTGTTCCAACTCGAACTCTAAGAACCCGGTTGGCTAGGAAACTCTGGAGGAACACAGGCAAACGACCTCTTAGCACGAAACTGTACAGAGATTGCCAATATACCGTGTCTCCAAGCCGTGTCGTAAGCCTTTTCAAAGGTCGAAAAATATGGGTCACATGTGTTGTCGGAGACAGGCGAATTGCCCGCATATGGATGACTCTAAGGAAATAAGCGCTTCCGTAGTAGAGTGATGCTTACGGAATCCACACTGAGAACGGAGAAAAAGTTTTCCGTTCCAAAAACTATACAAGTCGACTATTCCATTTTTTCGAATAACTACACACACCTGAAGTAGGGATATGGGCGGAAAGTCGTCGGTAGGAGTGGTTCCTTCCCAGGCTTAGGGATCGGGATCAACACCGCCACACACCAGCTACATGGAAGTGTTCCTTCAATCAGATCCTATTTAGATGCTCAACAAGAAATCTAGAGCCTCATCTTTAGAATGACAGAGCATCGCATATAGGTACATCATCTTGGCCGGGTGAAGTGCAGCGCAAACCTTCATGGCTTGACATAGCTCACGAGGTGTAAAAAAGAACATTGTAAGATTCCCCGCATCTCGGAATGAAAAATCTAGGCCTCTCTGTTCTTGTGCAGTCTGCCCTAGCACTGGGACGCAAGTCGTCTGCGCCACTGGACACAAAAGGGAAGCCAAATTCCTCGGCTCACGTCAAGGGATCGCCACATGGTCTCATAATCGATCGAAACTGGGAGGGAGTGGATGGGATAAAATTGCCCTTTCATTTTCCTACTCGTTGCCAACCTTGGGACACGGGGTAGATGCACAGATCGTACTTATATAAGCCCTCCAGAGGAGTTGCCGTAGGCCTCTTCAGAACCGTCGGTATCTAGCTCTTGACCTGTGAAAAAATTTTTTAGGTCACTACTGAAGTTTGGCCGCGAAATGTTACCTTGAGTCTCTGACGGCGGGAGTGGATCCTCGCTGCCGTACAGTCCTGAGTCCACACGGCACAGGTTCGGCGAGAGAAGATCAGATGTGCGGGGGATGCTCAGAGCAGGCTGCAAAATGGATTCGAGACACAAAAGATCTACGGCCTCATCTAATTTGGAAAGTCTCATCTATATGATGTTCAAAAAACACAAGCCTTGTTTGAAAGCACCTCCCAGTTGCACGAGAGAGGCACCATTTTTGGAGGACATCGGGAAGGGGGCGAGGACACTGCTTGAAAGTAGTATGGGATAATGGTCACTCCGAGAGAATCGGCCACCTACCATGAGAAGTCGAGGCGCCTGTGGGACTGCAGAGTGAGAGGTCAAGAGCAGTCAATGTTCCCGTCTGAGACGGAAATGTGTGGTTCTCCCGTGTTTAATAATATTAGTTGTTGCCATCTAAAGAGTGACGAGAGAATCACCGCGACGATTTTGGTGTGGAAAATCCCCCCACAGAAAATGCCGCCCATTCATGTCTCCAATTATCACAAAATAGGACGGGGAAGCTGGGGATAAGATCCTCCAAGATCTTGCGAGCGGCTATGTCATCACTTGGAGGCAGATATATTGAGCAGACAGTGTAGGTCTTGTGCCAGATGGGATACGACCCTGCTACAGCCTGCAAGGGTGATTGCAAAGCGGGAGGACAGTTTAAGGCGGACCATCCCGACGATGGTAAAGGCCACAACCAACACTAAATGCAACACACTTGGCTGGAGTGGTAGTGTGTGGTACAGGTCTAAAACTGTCGGCAGGAGACAACTCCCGGCCCTATCAGTGTTCTTGTAAACAGATCATTCTGGGTCCCACTCGTTGATGAGGAAGGACTAGTACCTCCCAATTTGCCCGTAATCCGAATATTCCCTTGGAGGATTGAAGAGTTATTTTCGTGCGTGAAGTTGATGCAAGAAGCGTCTACGCTTGTAGACGCGCGCTATTGAAAGCCCAGCATCTTTTTTTCTGTGTGTAGAGATGGTAAAAATACTTTTCTGTAAACATTCCCAGATGTCGGTTGGCGTGCTGCGTACATCAGGCGGTGAAATCGGGGTTCTCATCACGAGGACCCGCGGGCAGTAGTAGATACCGTATGTCCCACCAAAGATGCCGATTTACTGACGGATGATTACCACTTCTAGGTTACTGATAGCTCCCGACAGAGGGTCGTGAAGATTGCTATCAGCATGGCGATCAAACTGCGGTGTGTCCATAAAGTTGTATGACACCTTCGCCATCAGCGTGATGTAGAGCCTGTGTCGCTAGCGCTTCCCGGTGTGGTAACAACGGCAGCAGTGATATTAGAGTCCCCCCACGTCAGTCCTTACCACACTATCAGTAGGTGTATCTGTACGCACGTCCATCACCTTTTCATTTTGACCTTCAGCAATGATATTTTTCGCCGGAGGGACGCCACTGACTCTAAGGGCACTCATTGTGGAACTACAAGTCGCTTCTGAGACGCATCTTCCTTATTAGGATGCGGGATTCTGGGAGACCATCTTAGACGAGAGTCACTATTGTCATAAATTTCCCGCGAGCCCCGGACTGCCACTACATAGAGTGGTGGTTGGAGGCTTCCATTATGAGAAGAGTCAGCAGACTCCACAGAGTCGCAGGTCAATAGCGAGAACTTATTCTTAATTGGATGGAAGTATAGGTAGAAGAGAATGTGGTGGTGGAACTGCAGCAGGCCTGATTTAGGAGTCTTAGGGGGGCTGAAGCTAAGCAGCAGCCACGCGGATGCGTAGGTCCTGCTTCCTCCCCGCCTGCTTGCTGTGGGAAAGTCTCTTCTGGCGCTCCCAAGGACTGATAAAAATTGGGGAGTTGGCCAAATAAAGGATGCTCTTCCAATTTGAAGTCCCACACTGTCGGAAACCTCGGTGGGTGATCCAAACGGCAGTGGAAGCAGTAGGGAGTTGATGGAGTCAGCTGTGCATGTGCACCAACGCCTCGAGCATCGACCACAGCGAGGAGGGAGTTACAAAAATTTTTGCCGTGCCCAAAGCTGTAGCAAATCCTAGAATTGCATAGGGCGGTCGTATAAAGGCTTTTTATCCGAGAGACTGGGACCGATCCTATGGAATAGGGAGATTGATCCGTAGCAGGTGATAAGATTCATTTTTTGCTTCCCCTGACCTTATTAGACCTGTTGAACTCTTCCGGCACAGTTAGTATTTCTGCCTCCTAAAACTCAAACGAGGTCGTAGTTGTAAGTTACGCTTTGCTGGTATTAAACTTTGGATGAGGTTTGATGGTTATCAAAATGCGTCTTCGGTGATGGGCATGTGGAAGAGCATCCGAGGCCGAGTAAGGATCACTGGCTCGGGATTAGAAACTCTTCTGCCATACCGTTCAGGGTCGGTCCTTCCGGGATCTTCCAATTCTTTTCCAAGTATACCGCGGCCGCCAAGGAAAGTTGCCCACACTTTCCTTATTAATTACGCTACGTACCAAGTCGGGGTAGGGTCTACCCATATGGCGGACAGGTGGAGTAGATGTATAGTTTCTCAAAAGTGTGGCGGATGTAGTCATCAGGCCGTCTCCAACATTACAGAGCGAACGAGTTCGGCTCTGTAATGTCTCGCTCACAATTCAAGCTTTGTGGGCTTCCTCATAAGCACGAGAAGCATCATCGCCGCTAGCAAACATTTATGTAGTAGACCAAACCATTGAATTGCATTGTCATCATAAATAAGGGGGGGGGGGAACCCCACGGGGATGCGGCGACCACACATAAAGCTGAACATCATCATGTAATGGCTCTGTCATGACAAGGACTGGGACACGTTGAAGAAGCAAGGTGTCCAACGTGAAGTTGCATCGAGGGCCCCAGGGCTGCGTCTCTCAATCCCTGTCTGAGTCCTTGATGCGGGGACCGCCAGACTGGGGAGCTTGAGGGTGAAGGGCGGATGCCCGCTTAGTGTCACGTCGGCATGGAAAGGCGCCAGTGAGGTGCAATGTGAGAGGATCAATGGAGAAGTCGGGATAAGCGGGACGTCAGTAGAGAGGCAGGCCGGGGTAAATCTTTAGTATGAACATTCAAAAACGTTATGTACTTCACTTCCCCAAGCCCCCACCCCCACACGGCAGCCCACGAGGGGAAGCTGTCTGTTGGTGAAGGACCTCACCCACAGCTCCAGGATCTGGTAGCAGGGAAGTATACGCTCACCGGTTGACTAGAGTGGTCTGGTGGCAGCCGCGCGGGCGATGCGGTTGTCACCATTCCAGGCAGCCTCCGCTTGGCCCCCTAGCCAACGCCAGGGAACCAAGCGAGTGATCAGCGGGGCCACACGGCACCTACCCGTCTTACCCCCAACCCCCCTACCATTAAGAAGGCGTGTTGCCCACCGAAGGGAAACTACAAACCGCCGGCGGTGTGTGAACTCAAACTTCCAGATAGAGGGGCGCGCGGGGAACTATACAGGATGCCACGCAACGGCAAACACGTGGTGAGCAGGAGCGTGAAGGATAAAAGAAGACGAAGCGTGAGACGGAAGAGAAGGGTCTCACGGGCATAGATTGCCCTCAGAAAGGAGAGAAAGGGGAGGAAGCATAAAGGCGACATCACGGCAAGGATCCACCTCCAGCTGGACGAAGGGGAGCACTTGGTCTCACGAGGCCGACGGCCACCGAACTCCCCCAACAATCGCAGGCAGGACCGCCCAAGAGGTCTAGGTGGCGCCGTCTGACCCACGCTTCACGCCCACGCCACCACGGACAATGTGACTCCCCACAGCGGGAGAGAGAGAGAAGGAGGGCAAGAAGATGTACTCTTACCTATGGAGGAGAGGGCAAAGATAGAGAAGAATAGGCGAAGATTAAGTTTGGTCTGACCATACAGGTCTTGGAAGTTCGGGGAAGAAAGAAGAATATCGGAATGGAGGGACAGTCGGAAGAAAACAGGAAAATGAGATAAACGAAATCTGGAGGAGAGGAATGGTGGAGGAGAGGAACGTATTTGCTGAAGGGACCGTAATGAGGAAATTAAGGAAGGAAGATGAGGTAGATGAATAAATAGGGATCTCTGAGAAAGGTGTTTGTATTCGAGTAGACAGAATAGCTCCAGACTGTCATGTGGAAGGGAGAAAATAGGCAGAGAAAGGAAAAAAGAAAGGAGATAGAAAGAAAATAGGAAGAAGAAAGAAAGAAAGGAGAAGAAAGGTAATAGGAGTAAGCAGCAAAATAATAGAAACATAAATAAAAATAGGAAAACAAGTGGAAAGTACGAAGGTTGTAGTGGTAGGTAAATAGAAATAGATAAGTAAATAGTAAATAAAAAATGTTAGAAAATAGTAGAAAGTACCTTAATAGTAGTAGTAGTGACATAGTAGTGTAGAAGTAGTAGTCAGTAGAGTATTAGTAGTCGTAGTATGTAGTAAAGTAAAAGTAGTAGAAAGGGAGTAAAGTGAAAGTACGTAGGTTGTGATGGCGGTGGTGGTAGTTAGAGGTAGCTATTGTGGGTGAGAGCAAACGTTGTAGCTTGACTGTTGACACATGTTATGATGGGGGAGAGGCGCTCACCATCAGGAGGAAATAGCGACACTGTACCATCAAAGGGGAATGTAGCGGTGTTCAGGCAGAATGGGGGTCGCAAACAAAGCGCCAGGAGGGCATTTAAGGAGGCGAACAACACCGTTTCTTGTCCGTGATGGCAGGCTGGCGACGAACGACCTTGTGTGAGCGTGAATTTGTGACAGACGGGCATAAAAAGGGTAGATGGATAGAAAGACAGATGGGGAAGCGGGAGTAGATATATGGCGGATGGATATAGGTTGGACAATCATGCAGGTAGATAGATTGATTTAGAGGTAAATATGGGTGATATACAAAAATAATAGGGTCCGTAGACGAGGAATGATGTGCATATAAAATGGAAACGTAGAGACGGGGCAATATGCAAAGACAGACGGATATAATGACACGCGAAAGGTGGGGAGACAAAACACGAAATAGGTAGGATATATATATAATATATATATATTATATATATATATATATATATATTATATATATATATATATATATAGCATATATATGAATATTGAAAACGCCAGGGAGAACTTACACGGATAAATGATGCGATAAGAAAGAGAGAAAAATTGTTTAGAGACACTGAAAAGTTAAGGCAGGGAAAATATTCTTATCATGATTTGAAGAAATGATATGCCTAACAATATATAACTAAATGCAAATACATACTGCAAAGACAGATTTACAATAAGGAAAGAAAATAAGCACATTTCATCCACTCTGATAAAAACAGACAAGCAAAAATATTGTTCTACAACGTAAAACACACATTGACTTGGAAACGAAGTAAGAGTATTGATTAACATGTATACGCATAGCTATATCAAACGCCCTTTTAACAGACACACGGCCGTATAGTCAGATCGTTTAGCCACCTAACTAAAACTGACGTGCCAATATACTAAAAACTTTGATTTGGATAAGAACTAAAAGTGTCTGATAGCGCGGGACAGAGAAGCGTCGAGGAAAAAAAAAGGAACGAGAACAGTATGGAGGAAGGCTGCTGAGGGAAAGAATGGAGAGAAGACTGGACTAGGAAGAATATGGAAAACAGGAAAGAAGGAAAAAAAGTGATCGAATCATTAAAAAAAAAAAGTTGGGCTTATGACCTTCCCTGGTCAACCCGGTTCCAAAAATGTGCCATATGAGGTGATTGCCCCTTCGGGGGGCGGAACCTATATCACACACACACACACACACACAGACAGACAGACAAGACAGACAGACAGACAGACAGACACACTTTCGCTTATATTATTATATATATAGATATAGATATTTTTTTTTTTTTTTTTTTTTTTTTTTTCTCTTCCACCATTGCTTTTTACTGCGAACATTTTTTTCATTCCTAATTATCTTATTCTGTTTAATTTTCTTCTTTACTCCCATCGAGGAATTATGTGATCGGTTCAGTTTTTTGTTTTTTATTAAGACCAAATAACCAAATACCAAGTAAACCCACTCGTATACGAACAGAAAAATCTGGCAACCGGTCAAATAGTGACGTCACTGGAACGCTCTTCCTCACGGCTGCTTCGAGAAAGAGAGAGAGAGAGAGAAAAGAGAGAGAGAGAGAGAGAAAAGAGAGAGAGAGGGGGAAAAGAGGGGAGGAGAGAGAGAAGAGGAGAGAGAGAGAGAGAGAGAAGAGAGAGAGAGAGAGAGAGAGAGAGAGAGAGAGAGCGTTCCAGTGACGTCACTATTTGACCGGAGTTGCCAGATTTTTCTGTTCGTATACGAAGGGGGTTTACTCTGTATATGGTACTCTGATTAAGACTACGCATAAAGTACAGATGGATTTCATTGAAAAAATTTTCCAGACTGGGAGTTTGGCACAAATTAAAGGAGTGGTTGGGGGGCTGAGCCTTAAACTTTGCTATTCTTTTGTCTTTAACACGTAGAAACTATAGTGAGAGAAATTAGTCACACAAGGCATTTTTAGTCTAGCTTAGTAGGGCTGTTGCGTCTGTTCTTTTTTTCGTATTTGTATTCCTTCTCCTCTTCTCGTCTCTCCTCGTATTCTCTTCCTCGTCCTCCACATCCTCCCTCCTCCTCCACTCCTTTCTCCTCCTCCAGTCCTTCTCCATTCCCCCACCTTCTCCTCCTCATCTTCCTCGTCCTCCCAACTTCCTCCTCTCTCCTCATGTCCTCCTACGCCTCCTTGTCCTCCTACGCCTCCTCGTCCTTCTACTCCTCCTCGTCCTCCCTATCCTCCTCGTCCTCCTACTCCTCCTCGTCCTCTACTCCTCATCGCCTCCTCCCCCCTCCTCCTCCTCTTCCTCCTCCTCCTCGTCCTCCTATTCCTCCTGCCCTCCTATTCCTCCTCGTCCTCATTCCCCCTTCCTCCCTTTTCCTCCTCGTTTCCCCTATTCCTCCTCGTCCTCCTACACGCCTCCTTGTCCTCCTACGCCCTCCTCGTTTCCCCCTACTCCTCCTCGTCCTCCTACTCCTCTCGTCCTCCTACTCCTCCTCGTCCTCTACTCCTCATCGCCTCCTCCTCCTCCTCCTCCTCCTCCTCCTCCTCCTCGTCCTCCTATTCCTCCTCGTCCTCCTATTCCTCCTCGCCCTACTATTCCTCCTCGTCCTCCTATTCCTCCTCGTCCTCCTATTCCTCCTCGTCCTCCTATTCCTCCTTTGCCCTCCTATTCCTCCTCGTCCTCCTATTTCCTCGCCCTCCTATTCCTTCCTCGTCCTCCTATTCCTCCTCGTCCTCCTATTCCTCCCTCTCTCCCTCCCCTCCCCCCCCTCCTCCTCCTCTCCTCCCCCCTCCTCCTCCTCCTCCTCCTCCTCCCCCTCCTCCTCCTCGTCCTCTATTCCTCTCCCCCTCCTATTCCTCCTCCCCTCCTATTCCTCCTCCTCCCTCCTCCTCCCTCCTCCTCCTCCTCCTTTTCAGCCGTTAATGTGGAGAGAACGGTTTCCAGCGGGGGGGGCAATAAGATAGACTCTCCAAAACCCTCGCACCCAACTGCACCGGGGATGGGTGATGGCGGTGGGGTGTGGGTACCATGGGCACGCCTTCGGCACGGCTTGGGGGTCGTGGGAGGGATGCAGCAGTAAGCGGGGCAGAGGAAAGGGATGGGAGGACGATGGGGTGCGTAGGGAAGAAAGCAGCTTATGGAGTGTTGAGAGAGAAGAGAGAGAGAGGAGAGGAGAGAAGAGAGAGGAGAGAGAGAGGAAAGAGAGAGAGAGAGGAGAGAGAGGGGAGAGAGAGAGGGGGAGAGAAGGGGAGAAGAAGGAGAGAGGAGAAAAAAGGAGAGAGAAGAGAGGGGGAGGAGGGGAAGAGAGAGAGAAGAAAAGAGAGAGAGAGGGGAGAAGAGAGAGGGGAGAGAGAGGGAGAGAGAAGAGAGAGAGAGGGGGGAGGAAAAGGGGAGAGGGGAGAGAAAAGGACAAAGGAGAGAGAAAAGAGAGAGAGATGGGGGAGGGCGGGAAAGGGAATATGAAAAATATGAAGAGAAGACGCGGGAAGGGGATGAGAAGGGGGAAAGGGTGTGAGGTTTTTGGTTTAAAGGAAATTGAATGAAAAGGGGGAAGGGAGGAAGGGAGGGAAGGGGATTATTCAAGGTGAGAGTAAAAACAGAAATAGGAAAATGAATTGAAAATAGGAACATAACCCCCTTTCACGCCCAGATTTTTCCCTTTTTGCTAAAAAAAAAATGTCGTGTACCCATAAAAATTACAAAAAAGTACAAAAATATACCAAATTAGCTAGTGGAAAACGAACTAAGCAGGTCATTTAAAAAAACATTGATTTAAAAAATCACAAAAAAATTTTTTAAAATTTGTACCCAAATTACAATGGAAATTTAAGTTGGGGTTTCTCAAGGGGTTAATGGAACTGAGTGCAAGGGGAGTTTTGTAACTCTTTACAAAACAAACCATATTTAATAACGTAAATTATAAACATACAATTAATGCAAGTTAGAATCAAATGCAAACCAAAAAAAAGCCTAAAAAAAAGATACCCACATATGTAAAGAGTTTTAAAATATAAAAAATGCTAATTTATTATCTATAAAAATATAAGCGAAAGTGGTCGTCTGTGTGGTGTTGTTTGTGTTGTGTGTGTGTGTGTGTGTGGTATAGGTTCCGCCCCCCGGGCGCAATCACCTCATAGGCACATTTTTGGAAAACCGGGTTGACAAGGGGAAGTTTTAAGCCCCCTTTTTGAGAGATTCGATCCTTTTTTTCTTTTTTTTTAGCAGTATTAGCGATTTAAATTTTGAAAAAAAAAAAGGGGTTGGGAATTGAGGAAACCTTTATGTAGGGTGATGAGTAATGGGTGAGTGAAGGGTGGGTGATGGGTAAGGGGTGTGGGTGATGGGGAGTGAATGGGTGGGGGGGGGTGGGGTTTGGGGGATGGGTGAGGGGGAGGGAAAGGTGGGGGGTTTAGGGTAATGGGGAGTGAAGGGGGGTGGTGATGGGAATGGGGTGATGAATGGGTGGGGGGGAGGGTAATGGGGGAGTGAAGGGGGGGGGTTGGGTGGGTAATGGGGAGTGAATGGGTGGGGGAAAAATACTTTTACATCCATGATTTCAGGGAAAATTGAAGGGGATCTGGAGAGTCCGTGTTTGGTGGGCCCCAAGGCCCACCTAACAAAAGTGGTGGGGCCCAAGGCCCACCACCCAATAGCCCCCCGCAGGATAGCCAAAAAGTCCGCCCCGGGGGCGGCTTTGCGGCTAGTTATAAAAAAAAATAAAAGGGGACGGACGAAAAAGCAGAGTCGTAAGTCATTAAAAAAGGTAAAAAAAAAAAAATTAACCCAGAATTAAAATGAATTTTCAAAAGTGTTTGGTTTTAGTGGGGGCTTTGATTAGGGGGATTTTATATAGTTTAAAGGTGGGAGACAATAATTTATGGGGTTTAAAGAGAGAGAGACAGAAAGAGAGAAGAGAGAGGAGGAGAGGGAGAAGAGAGAAGAGAGAAAGGAAGAGAGAGAGGAGAGGGGAGAGAAAGAGGAGAGAGAGAAGAGGGAGAGGGAGAAAAGAGAGAAGAGAGAGAGAGATAAGGGGAAATAAAAAAGGAAAAAAAAAGAAGGAGGGGAAAAGGAGAGAGAGAGGGGGAGGAGGAGAGAGAGGGAGGAGAGAGAGAGGAGGAGAGAGAGGAGAAGAGGAGAGAAGAGAAGAGAGAGAGGAAGAGAGAGAGAGGAAGAGAGAAGAGAGAGGGGAGGAAAAGAGAAAAGAGACGAAGATGTAGTAGTGGGGGGGAAAAACACATTTACAGGATTTTTAAAAAGTGTGAGGCCATTCCACGAGCAGTGTTTTTTCAGGATTTTTAAAGCAAACCATTCAGGAAAAACACATTCTTGACACAGCCGCACCTCAACAAATAATAAATAGGGATCGGTCTGGGGAGTAAAATGTTTGAGGAAAAAAGTCATGTAGCAACTGTGTGTATATACAAACAAATCAAAATTTTCCTTAGCCCCCTCTGGTTTTGCACCGGTTTTGCCCTATGGGGAAATTTTAAATCCACTACCATAGGACGAAAATTTTTTAAGTTCCCCCCCCAAAAAAAACACAAAAAATCACCATTTTCCCTCAAAATAAAAAGAAAATTCCCCCGTCACAAAAAAAAAAAAAAATCACCATTTCTCCCTAAAAAAAAAAAAAAAATCCCCCGTTCCGCCCGAAAAAAAAAAATCCCCATCCCCCCTAAAAAAAAAAAAATTCACTATACCCCTAAAAAAAAAAAAATCAACATTTCCCTTAAAAAAAAAAAAACTTTTACCTTTCCTCCCTCAAAAAAAAAAAAAATCACTATTTCCCCCTAAAAAAAAAAAAAAATTCCCCTTTTCCCCCCTCGAAAAATAAAAAAAAAAAACCCATTCCTCCTCAAAATAAAAAACACCATTCCCCCCTCAAAAAAAAAAACACCTTTTTCCCTCATAAACAAAAATAAATCCCCCGCCTCCCTAAAAAAAAAAAATCCCCATTTCCCCCTCAAAAAAAAAAAAATCACCATTCCCCTAAAAAACAAAACAAAATCACAATTCCCCCCAAAAAAAAAAAAAACCGTCCCCCCTAAAAATTTTTTTTCCCCCAATTTTCCCCCTTAAAAAAAAAAAAAAAAAAAACCCTTTTCCTTTAAAAAAAAAAAAATATATATAAAATCATTTGAATAGCCCATCAAAGTTTATCTCTGTTTTTTTTCACTTTTTAAATAGGGAAATAATATTCGCCATATAATAAAAAAGAAAAAAAAACATATATGTGGGGAATGACAAAAAGGGTTGCAAGAATTTTGAGTGAAATCATGACCAGTATACCTAATTTTTCAATCCCCCAAAAAACGATAAAAATCAGATAGCTTTTATTTTCCTCCCCTTTCCCCTAATCGTGCTACCTTCACTCCCTCTCCCTATTCCATCCGTCTTCTTTCTCTAATTTTCCCTTAAAACCCTTTCCCCCCTTTCCTTCACCCCTTTCCCCCCTTTTCCTTTACCCCCCTTTTTCCTTCACCCCCTTCTTTCCTTCACCCCTTCCTCCCTTTCCCTTTACCCCCTTTTTCCCTTCCTTCACCCCCTTTCCACCCTTTCCCTTTTCCCTTTATCCTTCGTTCCCTCAGCTATTCCTCCATTTTCTCCATCACCCCCCTCAAATAGTAACTTTTGCCTGACAGTAGGAAGGAAACTGACCTTTTGGTGAGAGAGAGGGGAAAAGAGAGAGAGAGAGAGAGAGAGAGGGGAAAAGGTGGAGAAGGGAGAGGAGAAGAAGAGAGAAGAGAGAGAGAGAGAGAGAGGAGAGAGAGAGAGAGAGAGAGAGAGGAGGAGGGACGAGGAGGGAAGAGAAGGAGAGAGAGAGAGAGAGGAGAGCGAAAAGAAGAGAGAGAGAAGAGAGAGAGAGAGAGAGAGAGAGAGAGAGAGAAGGAGGGGAAGATGTACTCTTACCTGGAGGGAGGGAAAAAGATAGCGAAGAAAGGAGATTAAGTTGGGGAAAAAAAAGGTTGGAATTCGGGAAGAAAAAAGAATACGGAAAGGAAAGAAGTCGGAAGAAAACAAAAAGGGAAAAATAGGGGGGGGGGGGACTAGTAGAGCGCATACCCCCGCCCGAAATTTCATCAATTGGTTGCTATGGCAACAGTTTTGATTAATATAAAATATGCACTCAGTATGAGGCATACCCGGCCCAATATTTTATTAATTGGTTGCCAGGAAAAAGTTGTCAAAGATTTTATCCAAAAATTTAAAACAGTTTTTTCTTAAACCAAATAGGGTTGGGATACTGAGTTTGGTCCCCAAAAATATTGTTTTTTAAAAAA
>JACEEZ010022255.1:10771-38271 GCA_016584305.1 Chionoecetes opilio
GGAGGGCAGATGGCTCGTTGGGCTGAGTACTTGGGCGTTGTTCACGGTGGACCCTCCACTGAGCAGCTTCACACCACTGGGTTACAGGCAGTGATGCCGATCCTCCCATTGACAAACCGCACCCTCTCTTGACGAAGTCAGAGAGGCTGTAGCAAAGTTGAGGGGTGGAAAGGCAGCTGGTGTTTGTAATATCAGTGCGGAGCTCCTCAAAGCTGGGGGTGAGGCCATGATCCGCAGGTTGCATGCTGTCCTGACTGCCGTGTGGCAATCAGGTACCATTCCTCCTGATTGGAAAAGGGGGCTGGTCGTCCCTATCTGGAAAGGGAAAGGGGACCGTCAGGACTGCAACAATTACCGCGGTATTACACTGCTCAGCCTACCAGGCAAGGTGCTTGCCCATCTATTACTGACACGGATTCGCAGTCATCTGGTGAAGCATCAGAGACCTCAGCAGTCTGGGTTCACGCCTGGTAAGTCAACAACGGACCGTATCCTAGCGCTTCGTGTCCTGGTGGAACGCCGACGTGAGTTCGACAGGGGATGCTTGCAGCCTATGTTGATCTCAAGAAGGCGTTTGACTCAGTGCATCGTGAGTCACTCTGGGATCTTCTGCGACTTCGAGGGATTCCTGCAAGGACTATTGGTTTGATGACTGGTCTGTATTCTGGGACTGAGAGTGCTGTGAAGTGTGGGGCAGGTGTATCCAGCTTCTTTCCTGTGAATACAGGAGTGAGGCAAGGGTGCGTCCTTGCCCCATCACTTTTCAACGCTTGTATGGACTGGGCATTGGACAAGGTTGTAGATCAAAGTGATTGTGGAGCATCCGTCGGCAACACCAAGATCACTGATCTTGTTTTTGCCGATGATGCAGTAATCTTTGCTGAGTCGCTGGAGGTCCTGGTGATGGCTCTCGAGGCGCTGCACGTGGAGGCAAAGCCTTTGGGACTTGAGGTCTCCTGGCTCAAGACCAAGGTCCAGGTGTTTGGAGACTTACTAGATGAAGCAGTACAGTCTGTTCATGCGTGTGGCGAGGACATTGAGATCTTGGAAAGTTTTACATACCTTGGTAGCGCAGTGCATAATGACGGCGGGTCACGTCAAGAAGTCTTACGGCGGATTGGCTAGCCCACGGTGTTATGGACTCGCTCAGTGGGAGTATTTGGCGTTGTCGGTACCTGTGCAGAAGGACAAAGATCCGGATCTTCAAGTCGCTTGTGATCCCTGTCTTACTCTATGGTTGTGAGACATGGACACTAAATAGTGACTTGAAGAGACGAATCAATGCCTTTGGTAATAAGTGTCTACGCAGAATCATGGGGTATCGCTGGGATGATTACGTGTCAAATCAGCGATTGCACCGTGAGACTGAATCGAGGCCTATTACCTGCATAATCCGTCATCGCCAACTTCGGCTATATGGGCATGTGGCACGCTACCCTGAAACCGATCCTTCCCATCGGGTTGTATCTGTAAGAGACAATCCGGCGTGGAGGAGGCCAAGGGGGCGCCCACAAGGCTCGTGGCTGGGGCAAGTTGATGTTTCTTGTCGAGAGCTGCTTGGTATGGGAAAGGAGCCTGCATGGGAACTCGCGCATGGTGCCCCCCGGGAGTGGCGTCGTGGGGTGGCGAGCGACGCGCCCCCGGCGTATGCCCCCAAGTTGATTGATGCCTTTTCACTCTTGTGACGATGTTTTGGGCACTAGGCGTTGGTGCAGTCTTGATGCAAACAGTTAAGGGAAACCCCTCATCTCATGTTGCGCATATGCCATAGAGTGCTTACTGATGTAGATCAGGTACTCGTAACTCACCTTAAGCTTTTTCTGTGGTGTGGGCTCATAAGCACTCAAAGAAATTACTAGGGTTTTCCCCCTTACAGTTTACCTGTCACACTGCAGTGCTGAATCTTTTTAAGGGGGGAAAAAAACCTTTTGGGGCCGTGTACCCCGGGTGGTTCCACTTTTGGGAAATTTTGACCTACTTCAAATTTTCCCGGGGTGTAAAATGATGTTGCAGACCCTTTTCACGCAACATTCCAGTACATTGCTCTCAGACACTTAAATTTCTCTCTCAAACTCACAAATGCTAAAACGTCAAATCCTGTTGGTAAAAAGTGTTTTATGCACTGATGGGGGTTTAAACTTTTGCCTAATTGTCATTCCCTTTTACTTTTCAATGTTGATGAGTTTTTTGTCGTATGTACTATGGCAGAACACGTTACTCCAACTATTATTCCTACCTCTAGGGGAAACTGCTTAAACCTTCACGACTCCCTCACAGGACATCCAGGTCGAGACGAACCTTTTTCCCTGCACGTCGTATTTTTTTTGGGCCCTCCCATGCGCATCGTGCGAAAACATGACCAAATGTCGTTCATGTCAAAAACCCAAAGTAATACGGAACTGCTCCTACCTTGAATATCCTTTACCTGGTGTCCTTTGACACCGTGGGCATCGCTTATTGCAGTTTCCCCTCGAAGTCTAAAGGTCCTATACGTTCTGATATTTAGACTGTGTTATTTTTCCTGACTGGCTGGGCCAGGAAATCTTTAGTGTGAAAAGTCTTTCTTGGAAGGCGATACAGACAGCTGCCAGCCGGAAAAACTCTGTCCGGGTGGGCTCCCAAAACCCTAGGAGGTGAGCTCGTCTAAAGCTTCTCAAAACAATGGGCCCTAACATTTAAAACTGCAAATTAAAAATACACCCCCCCCCCCAAGATGATAAACACGTATGATCTTAACAATGAACTTATAAAAATCAATAAAAAATATATACATTAACCAAAAATCCGACTACAATGGTTAAAAAAAGCAAAGTGTATGAACCACAGGCCCCCAAGTGCTGCAACGTTCGGAGGCTGGCTAGGCTTTCTGCGACGGGGATCTTGTCTTCCTTGACCGCTGATGTGGCTGTGTCAGACGGGGCGGGGCGACGTAGGCGGCTTGGAAAAGTCTCCATGGCAGGATGAGACTTGCAGGCGTTCGTGAGCAGGGGCCGATACGGACGCAGAAATCGGCGATTTCTCCCCAAAAAAAGTCCCCAACCCACTTTACGAGGTTTTTTCGCCGTCGCCAACTCCGACCATCTCGCCTGCCGACCCCATGGGCCTGTAATTTTTCTGGACACAACCCTGTAGCCATGCTAACCCATAAAAGTGAAAAGGGCGGAGCGGTCGTGACGCTGCTTCGTCTGATCCCGGGAGATTGTCACTCTGCATCACACTCATGGGCTGCGTGCTCCCACTCGGGGGAAACGCACGGTGATGAGGGGGCACCCCAATTGCAACGGTCCCCAAGAGGACTTGCCGGGTGATCTTCCGCTAGGGGCGTGGCGTATTCCCGTAGCTCCAGGCCCTCGTTCAATGCATCGTCGTCTAACTGCTTACCGGTCTTGCGCCATGATAAATTTTTTTTGACATTTCTTCATAGCTGCCCCCGGTACCTTTGCTCGGCTAGGTGGGCGACGACATCTCGTGGTGACCCCCCACGATACAAAAACCTGCGCTAGTTGATAGCAAACTGCGGTCCCCCGTCGTCCGCAGTATATGGGGAACCCCACCCTGCCGAAGGTGGCTAACCACGGACTAGTGGTCACAGGGGCTTCGGGGACACGCTATCACTATGGCCACCGGGAAGCGATCCACTATCCCAAATTGTTCTGCCGCTACAGGGAAAGTAGTCGGCTGACACCGCTGACTTTCGAGGGGGCGGCCATCGTCCATCCACAGGGGCTCGTTGGCGTGGCTGGGTATACCTCGGCAAGGGGGACAGGCAGACAGGGGTTTTGGGTGATGTCGTTAAAATCCCAGGACAGTAACTGTTTGACGTGCTCGGCGCTTCGTTCGCTCTCCCTTGATCCCCTTCGTGCAAGGGGCCCGAGAACTTTTTTGCGTAGCTGGTCGGGGATGACAGTCTCGCCCCGTATCGATCATGTCATCACCCAAATGACGCAGATCCCGGGATCCCAATAAGGCCGGATGATACTGTGAAGCTAAAGGCGATGTTCCGGAACCCCCTGTAGGAGGCTTGTTTAAGAGAAGAGTCTGGGGATACGCAAAGCGCAGCACTACCTTTTCCAATCCTTGGTCTAAACGGGCGGCGAAACCCCTTTCGTGCAGGGGACGCCTAAAAAGCCGAAATTAAGGTCTCGTGAAAGGGATCTGACTTCACTACGCTGTGTCGAGATTGGCCCCGGGAACCAGCCCGGGTGAGGTAAAAAGCGCGTCGGGTTTTGGTGCTCCGCCCCTTTCTGCCAACGGCTGTAAAACTGTACAGGTTACTTCTCACGCATACGCGCGCCGGGGTTTTTCTATCTCTGACAGAACTTTGGTTAAAAATGGGCACCAACGGGCGTGATCCCTCCGATGAAGTGGGGCAAACCTGCTAGGAAACCGGCACTTCTGACATGCCCTACGAAAAAGCCCACTCCACTAAATTACAGCAACCACTCTCTGTATACCCCGGACTAAAACCCCTCCTGAGGAGAGACAAGGAGAGGTATGTCAGATCTCCTGAGGATGTCGGGGGCCCCTTTGAACGCTAATGCCTCCGACCCGCCTACCGAGCTGAAAAGCCCCGTTCCAAGCTCCTTCTCGGGCGATGCTATTCGAACAAGGGGGCGCCTCGTGTGGGCATGGATGGGCAATGGCTCGTTGGGCTGATACTTTGGGCAGTTGTTTCACGGGGGGACCCCCCAACTGAGCAGCTTCACCCCGGGTTACAGGCAGGGAGCCGATTCCCCCCTTTGACGAAACCGCACCTCTCTTGACGGTCAAAGGCTGTACAAAGTTGAAGGTGGAAGGCAGCTGGTGTTTGTATATCATGCGGAGCTCCCAACTGGAGGTGGGCCCCTGATCCCGGGTTCTGCTGTCCTGCTGCCGTGGGCAATCAGGTACCTTTCCTCCTGACTGGAAAAAAGGGGGCGGGTCGCCCCTATCGGAAGGGAAAGGGGACCGTTAGGCTGCACAATTCCGCGGTATTACACTGCTCGCGCCCCGGGCCCGGGCTTGCCTATCTTTGCTGATACAATTCGCGTCATCGGGTGTAGATCAGAGACCTTAGATCGGGGTTCACCCCGGGTAAGTCAACACGGACCGTATCCTCGTTTCGTACCTGGTGAAACCCCCCACGTGAGTTTCGCGGGAAATGCTTGCAGCCTAGTTATTCAAGAAGGGTTTGACCGTGCATCGTGAGTCACTCTGGGATCTTCTGCGCTTCGGGGTTTCCTGCAAGGACTTTTTGGTTTGATAAGGGGTTGTATTCTGGACTGAGAGTCTGTAAGTGTGGGGCGGTGTACCCGCTTTTTTCCCTGTAAATACAGGAGTGGGAAAGGGGTCGTCCTTTCCCCCCTCCCTTTTAAACGCTTGTATGGACTGGGTATTGGAAAAGGGTTTAGATAATGTGTTGTGGAGCTCCGTCGGAAACCCCAAGATCCTGATCTTGTTTTCCCGATGATGCAGTAATCTTTGCTGAGCCGGGGTTTGGTGATGGCTCTCGGGGCGCTGCCAGGGGGCAAAGCCTTTGGGACTGGGGTCCCGGCTCAAGCCCAAAGGTCCAGGTGTTTGGAACTTACTAGATACGCAGTACTCTTTCATGCGTGTGGCGGGACTTTGAGATTTTGGGAAAATTTTTTACATACCTTTTACGCGTGCAAAATGCGGCGGTCACTCAGAAGTCTTACGGGGGATTGGGCAACCCCAGGGTTTTATGGACTCGCTCAGCGGGGTTTTTGGGGTTGTCGGACCTGTGCAGGAGGACGATCCGGGTTCTTAAAGTGCTTGTGCCCCTTTTTTTCTTACTCTATGGTTGTGGACGGGCATAAATATGACTTTGAGAGAGAATAAATCCCTTTGGGTAATTTCTTCGCAGAATCAGGGGTACGCGGGGTATTACTGTAAAATCACGTTGCCCGTGAGACTGAATCGAGGCCTTTCCTGCATAGTCCGTCACGCCAACTTGGGCTTATGGGCATGGGGCACCCCCCTAAACCGATCCTTCCCATCGGGTTTATCTTAAGAAAATCCGGCGTGGAGGGGCCAAAGGGGGCGCCCAAAAGGCTCGTGGGGGGGGCAAGTTGAGTTTTTTGTCGAGAGCTGTTTGGTTAGGGGAAAGGACCCGCATGGGAACTCGCGCGTGGTGCCCCCGGGAGTGGCGTCTAGGGTGGGCGAGGCGCCGCCCCCCGGCGTTGCCCCCAATGATTGTTGACTCCTGTTGGGTGAAAAACGTAACCACCTGAACCACCCAGAAGTCCCGTTTTCTGCTTAGCAGAACCCCCAACCCTCGCTCCTGGCCCATCCGCTGCTACGTCGCATTTTCGGATCGAAAATGCCGGATGGTGGCGATATAACACCCTCTTTACCTCGGGGAATGCTGCCTCGTGGTGTTCGGTCCTCCCCAAAATACGGGTTTTGCTTCAGAAATCTCGAAGCGGTTGGGCTGCGGCGGCGTTTTTCCTGTGAAAGCCCCCCAATTTGGTTACCAAACCTTAAACGACCGAATCAGTGTGTTCCCAGGCCGAGGAAATTCTTGAGGGCGTGCCCTTTTGTCGTTCGATGAGTAGCCATTCTCGGTGCCAAACCCCCCAAGTATTCCACTTCATTCCTCGCGAATAAAACTTCTTAGGTTTTAAAGTGAGCCGGCCTCACGCACTTCGTGTGCAGTCCGTGTTGGGGGGTGTGCCCGATATTTCGTCAAGCGGGGATGTCGTCGAAAACTTTGATGGTGTAGGGTATCCCTCCCGCGTGTCTCCTTTTGCGATTGTTTTCACCCGGGGGGAACCCCCAATCCCTGACCGCGCGCTTAAATTTTAAAATCTGCCCCAGGGTGTATGACACGTTACCCTTCTTTCAGGAGCAACCGATCGGGTGCCCCTGGGGGCGCCCCTTGTGGTCATCCAGCGGCGTGACCGCTGGATATCACGAGTAACGTGTGGTGGAAGCTGGGTTTCGGAGCCGCACGTTTTTGTTCCCTTTGGGTTTAAGTCCACGCACATTCTGATACCGGGCATTTTTCTTTGGCACGGGCACCATGGGGGTGACACGAACCCAAGGGTGTCCGGGGCGCGATATATTTTGGAAAGGGGGGCATCGAGTTGCTTTTGATTCGTCTCTCCAGCTTAGGCACGGTCTGGCGGTGGTGACTGAAAATTTGGTCCGCGTCAGACGCAATTTCTATCACCATTGGTTTAAACCAGTCATTGTGCGCAACTCTGATTCGCCCAAAACACGCGTGGAAAACCCCGCGTGATTTTGACCCGCGTCGCGGCCCGACCTCCTCTGAGGACATTTCTGTGTCCATGCTGGAACTAGCGATGACTTGTGACTTGCATCCTTACTGTTTTCTGGTCCACAACAGTTTTTGCGGGCACCTCATATTTGGAGTCCCTTTGGTAGATAAAATGTACCGTTTTGCCGTGGAAAGTCCGGGTACGACCCCTAGCGCTGAACAGTCGAACCGCTATCCTTTTTCTGACAATTGTCAATTAGGGGACGGCTGTTTTAGTGCGGTGACCCCCAAATTCCATGAAAACCAAACTTGACCCTTCACTCCAGGGGGTTCCCCCAACACTAAACGATACGTGGGCAGGAAAATTTTCAATGTCGATTCCCAAAACGAAGACCCACTGACTGCCCAAAACTGTAGTCTCTGCTCCTTTTCGGGCAAAACGGACGTTGCGACCCCGCCGGGTGAGTCACCGTCAAGACACTTGGGAGGGGGGCGGCAGCCCCTTTAGTGTAGACTGGGCAATGGTTTGTCTCACTTTTTTCCTTACTTTTGACGTGGGACGTTCCCCCATCTCGGGTAGTCGGCATGAAAAACTCTTGTGGACGTTCTGTGGAGGCGTCCGTACATCCCGTAAAAGCCCCCACACCCTGTTGGGAAGTCCCCTATTCCCACAATTCCGGCGGGTAGCACCGTAGCCGGACACATAGAGTTTTTTGGGTGCTGTACCCACGGAAAATTTCTGTTAATTCCCGTTTTGCACCATACTCGCGGTCTGACTCCTCTGTCGCCGGTACGCAGATTTTTCCCTTCGCACCACTACACAACCGCATGAGTTCCCTGCCATTCTGACGCTCGCGACATCAATTGCGTTTTTAAGCGTCAAATCCTTTTTTTTCCAGCATTTTTTTTTCACTGTTTTCACGCCTCATCGTCTCTGCACCACACACCACGGGGTCTCAAATTTGGGTGTCAAAAGAAAATGTTGACAAAAAGTCACAAAGGAGCTATTTTCCTTAAGGGAGAAAAGGAAGTCGTCAAAGGTCCCCCCTTTCCCTCCTGTATCCGGGAGTAAACCGCGCCGATCCCCAAACTTCCTTTGCGCCCTGAATCGCCTCCATTGCCTTTAGACCTCCTTTGCAAGATTCCCCTCAGCTCGGGAAAGAGCGTCCTATCACCTTAGTCCATTTTCGCCAACGGCTCACGGGATGGCTCCTGCTCCTTCGGGTAGTTGTGGGCGGGGGTCAAAAACCCTATACCCTCGATTTCATTTTCGGGGCGGCGAATCACGTGGTAAACCGTGGGTCAGGATGGTGCTGGTGTAGGGGCGCCAGGCCCTTTCGGGGGCTCATTGGGGGCAGGGCGTGATCCTGCTGGCCGGCCAGCCCCACCGGGGCTCAGAAAAGCGCTAAATCTAGCCCCATACCTCCTCCGCGGGGCCGAGAGCGTTTCTGCTGCACTATCAATTCCCCATTGCTCCAGTCTCCCTGGGGGGACTGTCGTCCCCCACGAAACCCTTTCCCCGAACCCTCAGGGTGAAGGAAGACGACGAAGAGATCCCGTCCACACGCCCTGTTTTTCTTCCCGCTGGCTAGGGCCAGGAAAAACCCTTTAGTGTGGGAACGTCTTTACTTGTGAGGGAGATACAGACAGCATGCCCGCCGGGCTAACTCTGTCCGGGGGTCTCCCGAACCCAGGAGGGGACTCGTCTGAAGCTATGCTCGAAACAAACGACCTAAAATTTCAACTGCAATTTCAAAACAACAAACAGGACCCAGGGCGAGACAGAACCTTTTCCCTGCACGTCGTACGTTTTATTGGCCTACCATGCGCATCGATGCGAAAACAGTAACCTAATGTCGTTTATGTCACAACCAAGGTAATCGAGAACTGCTCTATCCTTGAAATCCTTTTCCGAGCGTCCTTTGCACCGTAGGCACGATTTTTGAGCTTCCTCGAAGTCATCAAGGTCACTATCTTCTGATATTTAGCCCCTTCCACTTTTGTGATTTTATCCCCCCTTGCCCAAAAATTCTGCTATAAATGTTGCTCGCTCTAGTTTCAAATTTTTAAATTTTTCCCCTATACAACTCTTAGAGTGGTCATTTCAGATAATGGCCCTGATTTTTTCTAAATTAAATTTTTTCATAGCATTTTTTGAGCAGTTCCCAAACAAGCAAACTTTCATTCGCTTTCAACCCGCAGCAAATGGTAGTTTTTAAAAGGACTAATAAAAGATTTTTGATGTCCTTCGCCTTAGCTGGCGAGTTTCTGCTCTTGGGGGACTGGCTACCCCATGTACGGGGTCGATAAATGGTCAGTAATTCCTCTACAAAGACTCTACATTTCATTTTGTATGGTGTCGACAAGCGATTACCTTATGATGTGCTTTTTCAATCCCTGTCCCTGTCTACTCAGTGGACGATTAGCAAAATTCAACTTTGATCCTTTAGATCTATAGGGAGGGGGGGCGGGGCGGCGGGGAGAGTTTCCGACTGGCGTTCTCGGTGACCCAGTTTGATCCCCGAAAAACCCAAAAACCCTTTTTGCCCGTCGGGGGCTAAGAAACCCACATCCCTGCCTATCAACTCTACCTTCGCTGCGAGTGCATCGGAGGGCACAGGGGGGGGGCATGACCTCACGGGTCACTTAAGAACCTGCCCGCCCCCAACGGGCGAGGACCAACTCAAAACCCCCAGTGAACCCCCAGAGCCTACCATCCGAGCCCTGGGTCAACGCCTACAGGGGCCCATAGCAAAGATGTAAAAAAAAATAAAAAAAAAAATAAGATATTTACAGATCTTCAGGAAAAATTAAAAGGGTTTCGTCAGGGGTGATGCGTAGACAGCTAGTAAGCTTGTCCTTTTGTAATTTCCATAGGTATTTTTTTATGAAACGTTCCCTGAACGCCAAAATAAAATTGTGTTTTTAAAAATTTTTTGGACCCTTTTTTGTCACCAGTAAGTACATGGAAAAAAAAATCATACTTCTTGATCAACCAAATACTACAGAAATAATACTTCGAAAGGGTAAAAGGGGTCAACTGACCTCTCCCGCACTGACCAAGTCTCTCTTAGGGAAACTGCCTTAAATTTTTTTCTCCATGTTCTTTTTTTATATTATGTGTAAAACCTATATTTTTTAGCTTCTTTTAGTATTCAGTATTATTTATTATCTTATAGTATCTTTTATTAAAGTTTTCTTTCATAATTTGTTTATGTATTTGATGTAAAATTTTGGGGTTCCCCGGCCAGAAGGATTGATTTTTCGCTCTGTGTGGCCCCCGCGATCAGGAACTTTTTTGATTTTGTAATGACTGTGAGGACAAGTGAGGTGGGGCGGGTGTGCTGGGGTATCACAATTGCTAACTTATATATAAGGCCCCTTTTTAAAAGGGGAATAGTAACCCAAGGGTAACTCACGCGTGCGGGCTGGAGAATTCCCGCCCGGGGCCCCGTCATGTGTAATTTTTGTTTGGCCACGACAGGGCTGGCACCCTTTTCCCCTAGGGTTAAAGCAAGTTAATCACCTCTGCGTATCCTTTCACCTGCTGGAAAGGGGACATTGAACGTCCAGGAAGGCCCCAGCACAGACAATTTTTTTTTTTTGCGATAAGGTATATACTTTCATTTCTTTAGGGGCACAGAAAGCAGTGCCTTTCCAAGAAATTTTCACACGTCTCCGACTGATTGGCACAGAAATGTGTGTAAACGTTTTTTTGCTCGGGGGGGCAATTGTTTTAAGAGTGTGTCCCCTAAAATGACTTATGGAAAATTTCACGCGGGGACGGAATGGGGCAATTTTTTCCCCGCGCGTATACAAAAAAAATGTTTTACGGTAAAAAGGGGTGGGAAAAAAATTATTTTTTGGTTGGGGTTTTTAATTAACTTCAAAAAACCCATGAAAAGAAAAAATGAGTCTGGCGATTACTTTTAAAAAAGAGACTCAGTTTTTAAAAGGGAGAAAGACTGTGTATGCGGGACTGATGCTGCCTGAAAGTCTGTCATGGGGCCCCAGTCATTGTATTGTTATTTCATTCCCTTACAGTGTGGCTTGCAAAAGTGTTGTTCCCTGATCATTCCTCTCGGCTGGTGAGTTCTTAACGGAACAAACTTCGGATAATAAAAAGAAATATTTTAGTTCTAGGACGGGTTGGTAAACGGTATTCTAAAACTACGTCTGATTACTGACATGTATTCCCAAAGGGGAAATTCGAAGCTGAGGACTTGTGCTGTGTCCTTTTTGCTTCAAACGGGGCCCCAGGCTGCACCATGGGCGGGGTCCAAACCCCGGAACTGGGCGAATACGCCGGGAAAAGCTGAGCTAAAAGCGCTGGGGGTAAAGCAGGGAAAAATTTTGCTTTGATCTGTGTTGTTTATGTCAGTGAGTATAGTATATTTTTTTTAATACACATAATATTTTGTTGCCTTTAATGATAAGTTTAAGAATGTATCAAATATTTTTAGCAGTTTATTTGAATGCTGCAATGTGTGTAAAAAAAAAAGGCTCCTTATCGGGAAAAAAAAATAAAATTTCCCCTTCAAATAAGGACGGAACACATGCAAACATGGAATGTTCCAAAGGGCCCAAAAGTTCCCCACTCGAGCAGGGCTTCAAAATTTGACGTTATAGGGGGGGAGTCCTTGTCTTTCTTCCCCGCGGAGCGGGGCCCCCTCCGTGGTCGTCTCTCGTGTGTCTGAAAACATACTTGTGAAATTGTTGCGTTTATACAGGGAAAACATCCCATGTTTGTAGACCTTTTTATAGAGTATGACACAAAACTTTAAATTTCCAAACATCTCTTCGGTTTCTATCCTTCTCTCTGCCCTTCTTAAGTTTCCTTCCAAAACCCTTTTATTGAAGCTACGTAGACGGGGCATTGTTCGAATTTGTCTAATCTACAATATGGGTTCCTTGCGTTCCTTTTACCCCCTCTCTTTCTATTTTCTTAATGATCTTCTAAGTATATACCTTAGGTTAAGTCTTGCGCCTCCCCGTGGGGTAGCGGGTGCATGCCTACACAAAACTCCGGGCCCTGGTTCGGTCCAGCCAGGGGAAATCCCAACTTGCCAACGCTGCTCTTCCCCCCTTTCGGGTTTATAAAAGGGTATCCTGGGGAATCCGGGGGAAAGGGAAAATGTGGTAATCCGATGTCACCTAGCCCTGTGTCCGGGTAAGGGGCCCCACCCCTTCAGACTCAAAGGGCTAATGCCAGGAGATGAAAACCAAAAGGGCCCCGCGCAGCTAGCGTTCCCCCATTTTACCTTTTAATCTAACTCAAAGCCCCTTCCATCCTACGCTGATAATTCTACTCTGCTTTTTTAGCGTCGTTCATTTGCGTCCAAATGAACGAAAAAATGGATCCGAGAGATCCCCCACGCGGCTAACTTCTGATCTTTCCCTAGTTTTGATTGGGACAAAACAGACCTTCAGACCCTTTTTTTGTTCAATGCCTAAAAACCCAATTTCTTCACCATCCTATCAAAAAAACCTACCCGACCTATCCCTCTTCTTCAAAGACCCCCAATGTCTTCCTCTTCTAAATGAAATTCTTGGGCTATCCCCTTTCTAAAAAACTAACTGGAATCTCACATCTCATCACTTCTAAACTGCTTCCCAAAAAGTTTGGTGTTTTGTGGCGTCTGTGTCCATTATTTTTTTTCCCCGTTGCTTGCTTTGACATGGGGCCCTTACCCCCCTGTTGGAATTGTCTCACATGCTTGGGGATCCCTCAACTCTACACTCTCCTAAACAAAGGGTTTTTGATAATTTCATCTCATCAACTCCCCTCCTCTGCGACTGTCTTCAACTTTAAATCACCGCCGCATGCTGCTTCTCTTGCTATCTTCTACCGTTATTTTCTGCTCACTCTCTTTTGAAAATTTCTAACTGCAAAACCCTCCCCCCCCTCCCCCGGGCCCCGCTTACAGGGTATAAACGTCTTTTTGCTAATTTTTTTTTCTATGCCCTTGGGCCCGTCAGTTAACCCAAACGTTTACCTTTTTTTTGGCGATGTAAAAATAAAAAAATAAGAAAATTTTCAGAACTTTGATACACCGAAATTTTTCATAAAACCTTTTCGAAACGATAAAATATATTATTATATATATAATATATATATATATTATTTATTAATACATAAAAAAACGGTATAATAGTAATTTCATCTATATTAATATATAATTTTATATAGATATATAGATATATAGATAATAGGTATATATATATATATATATTATTTTTATTTAATTATTAATATATATATATATATATTATATATATATATTATATAAAAATATTATTATTAATATATATATATTAATATAAAAATATTATATTTATATATATTTTAATATTATATATACCCCTATATATATATTATAATTTTTATATATATATAATATTATATTATATATATATTTAATATTCAATATCTTATTTTTACTATATTTTATATATTTTATACAAATTTTTTAATTTTTTACATATATATATTTATTATATTAAAAATATTAATATATTAAAAAATCTCTCCTCTCTCTCTCTCTATTATATATATATATATATTATATATATAATTATTTATATATATATATATAATTATTTAAAATTATTATATAGAGAGAGAGAGGAGAGAGAGAGAGAGGAGAGACATTTAATATATAGACATATATATATATTATATTATAAAATTATATATATAATTTGATATATAATTATATATATTATATATATATTATTATTATAATTTTTAATATATTAATTTTTATATATTATATAATATTATATATTGTTTTATTAATATATAATATTTATTATATATATTATATATATATATAATTTTTTTCCACTACTCTACTAACTACACTACTACTACTACTATACTACAGTACTACTACCTACTACTACTACACTACTACTACTACCACCACCCCACCACCACCACCACCCCACCACCACCACTACTACCACCCCACCACCTCTACCACCACTACTACCCCTACTCTACTACTCTACTACTACTACACACTATACTACACCAATACTACCACACCAGTTGTTGCTTCTCCCAGGGGCCTTTTCCCTCCCTTGTAGGTTTGTCTCACATTTTGGGGGGGAACCCCTCATACAGCTCTCTTAAACGGGTTGAGTCAAAGCTTTTCGTCTCTCAAATCCCCTCCTCTGACTGACTGTCTTTAATCTTTAAATCACGGCCGGAAAGTTTCTTCTCTGCTATTTCTACCGTTATTTTCAGCTCACAGGCTCACAGCTCTTCTAACTTGCTAAATGCTGCCCCCCCCCTCCCGCGGCTCGCTACACAGACTTTCTCTCATTCTCATTCCTATTTTGTCCATCTTCCAAAAGCAAAGTTAAACATATCTTTCTCTTTCATCCCTTTCACGGTAAGTCTGGCTCTCTTCCCTTTTCTATTGTTCCATTTCCCACGATTAAATCTTTTTAAGAGAGAGTGACAAACATCCCAATAATTGGGCCCACCCCCCTTTTTTTTTTGTATTTTCTTACTGTCTTCTTTATAGGGACTGGCAACTAAGCGGGTTTTGTGTTACCTATTTTTGTTGTGCCCTGGCCCTCCTTTGTGATGTAAAATAAGAAAATATAAATATATAATTATTATATATATTATTATATATAAATTATATTATATATATATATATATATATTATTATATATTAAAAAAATATATATAAAATAATATATTTAAAATATATATATTATATATTTTAATATTAATATTTATATATAATTAAGAGAGAGAGAGAGAGAGAGAGAAGAGAGGGGAGGAGAGAGAAAGGGAGAGAGAGAGAAAAGAGAGAGGGGAGAGAGAGAGAGAAGGAGCTGGGCTCTAAAAACATTTAAACTTAAATCTAAATACAGGGATAATGATTTAAAAACTAAATACATTTTGCGAATGTATCTAAAAACCAAAAACTAAAAAACATCAAATTTTATTTAAATACATTTGTAAAACATACAAATATACCCACAAAATTTAAAATGTATTTAGTAATTCAGATTAACTTACGTGAATCTTGATAAATGATAAAGGAAATTTCCCATTGTTATTTCCCATTTTAGGGGGGCCTTCTCGCCAGAAGGCCCCCCCACCATTGGGGGGGTTTTGGCCCCAAATTTAACTGATAAAAAAATATTTACTTTTTATTTATAATATTTTAAAACAAATTATTTAAATTTCTTAAAGTATGTAAAATATGTATTTAAATACGTGAAAAAAATGTATTAAAAATGCCCAACTCTCCCTCTCTCTCTCTCTCTCTCTCTCCTCCTCTCTCTCTCTCTCTCTCTCTCTCCTCTCCTCCTTCCTCCTCCCATCCCTCTCCCCCTTTCTCCTTCCCCCCTTCCCTCTCGCCTCCTTCCCCGCTCTCCTCCTCCTCTCGCTCTCTCGCTCTCTCTCTCTCTCTCTCTCTCCTCTCTCGTCTCTCTCTCTCTACTCGTCTCTCTCTCTCTCTCTCTCTCTCTCTCTCTTCTCTCTCTCTCTTCTCTTCTCTCTCTCTCTCTCTCTCTCTCTCTCTCTCTCTCTCTCTCTATATATATATATTAATATATTTCATACATACATACAACACGGTGTTACGTGTGCAAAGTCATTCAGAATTTCTTTCAGAACATCATGCTTTATCACGGTAACTTCTGCTAGTTATCGCAGTCTATTATTATTATTATCATTACTATTCTTATCAGTTTTTATCCCATCATCATCATCAATATCGCAGCCACTAACGATTCTGTTATTTTTTCATATATATGAAATATAAGTGTGTATGTGTGTGTGTGTGTGTGTGTTGTGTGGTGTGTGTGTGTGTGTGTGTGTTCATTCATCTAGTTGTATTTTACGGGCCTGAGCAACGCTCGTATGACCCCTCTCCATATCAACCATTTATTTTATCATTCATCCTTAGTGCTTAGTGTTGACGAAGCCACCCCCGGGAGGCGGGTCACAAACCCACGGCTAACACCCGTACCCATTCACTGCTGGTGGACAGGGCTCGGTTTTTAAGAAGACCGCCCGTCTGTCTCGCTCCGCCTGGGGATCGACCCGGGACTTCTCGTTGTGAGCAAGCGTGCTAACCCCTACACTACGGAGATCCCCATGTGTGTGTGTGTAAGTAGTAAGTAAAGTTTATTGCCATTACTAGTAAATATACATTCAGTAATTACATAACAAGTGGTCGTTGGCACGGTCTGTCGAGCCAAGGCTCCCTGACAGACTGTTCAGATATAGTTATATGTGCTTAGCAGAATCAGTTGGCTGTTTGTTTATGTAGTAAAATTACTACTTGTAACGTGAAGCAACAAAATATACATACATATAGTACATTATACATACATATACACATACATATACCACATATACACATATATGCACATACACACATACATAACACACACACGCATATATACGATCATTCATTCATCCATATATATGCAATACACATATATTTACATGAAAAATCAAATAGAACTTTCGGACCTATGCTATCCATACATACTTTATATACTATATATATATATATATATATATAATATATATATATATATAGTATAATATATATATATATATAATATATATATATATTATGATATATATTATATATATTATATATATATACATACATACATATCTATATATATTATATATATTATCTATATATATATATATATATATATATATTATATATATATAATAATACTATGACTATGAAAATACTACACTATGACTAAACCACATACCAAGCTACATACATAAATACTATACATGTATACATGTATGGCATCTTAAATGTACATGAAATACATATTCTACCTATCACTCGTGGGATGTTTGTGAGGTCTGAAGGACAATGAAATAATTTTTTACTCCTCTCATGAATTCAAAAAAGCTGATATTATTAGTAAGTAGTTTTATGGGTGTAGGCAGAGCATTCCATAGTTGGGGACCAAAGCAAAATATGCTGTTCTTAAATAGTGTTGTACGGAATTGTGGACATACTAAATTCACATTGCTTCCTCTGGTTCCATGCATTGATTCTACACATTTATAAATAGAAGTACCTGGAGCATTTTTTTATTTTTTAAACATGAAGCAAAGAACAAAACATTTATGAATATTAAAAAAATCAAGAAGTTTATTGTCTGAATATAAAGTAGCTGTTGAATCAAATTTACCCATAAAAAATATGCATCTAAAAAGGTTGTTTTGTATTACTTTTAATTTTCTTAGGAAAGAAGGCCAAGTACAAGCCCATATAGGCACACAGTAAATGAGATGGGGATAACACAGGGTGTAGTAGATACTTATCATGGCTTCAGCTGTTAGATAATTACGGACTGTATACAATATACCACACATTCTAGAGAGTTTTGAATATATGCTATCTATATGAAGGTTCCAATTCAGATTTTCATCAATAATGACACCAAGAAATTTTGTATAGGTTACACGTTGTAGATTTTTACCGTCAAGCAATAGTGGAGGCATGTGATTTTTTATGGACCGGTTTTGAAAAAAAATATAATTAGTTTTGGTTATATTGAGTCTTAGTTTGTTTACTTTTATCCAGTCATTTATTAAATGTAACTCTGTAATCAGATTTGAATGAAGACTGTGTATATCATTATCTTCCAGCAGCAAGTTTGTATCATCGGCATATATGGTAAATATAAATTTAGGGCTGGCATTTACTATATCATCAATGTATATAAGAAAAAGCGTTGGTCCTAAAATTGACCCCTGTGGTACACCTGCAGATATAGAGTTAAAGCAAGAATATTTTGTGTTGCAGTATACAGCCTGTGACCTATTAGTAACATAATTTTCAAATAATTTCAGCGGTACACCTCTAATTCCTATTTGCTTTAATTTATCCAGTAGTATGTGATGATTTATTGTATCAAACGCTTTTGACAAATCCATAAAAACTCCTACAACATGTAATATTCTTTCCAAGCAGTTATAAATGTTATTGGTAAACTGTAATATTGCAGACTCTGTTGAATGGTTAGCACGAAAACCATACTGATATACAGAGAGTAGGTTATTGTTCTCTAAATAGTTTTGCAAGAGAGTGGAAATAGCTTTTTCAAATATTTTGCTGAATGCTGGCAGTATTGATATAGGTCGATAGTTATTGATATCACTCCTGCTACCTGTCTTGTGTATAGGGATAAATTTTTCAGTTTTTAATTTGTTCGGGAAGATTCCAGTTTTTAAAGTAAGGTTGATGATGTGATTCAAAGGTGTAGATAATAGTGTGGATGTTTGTCTTATAATTTTGGGAGATATATCGTCATATCCAGGTGTATCAGTTTTAAGGGTGCGCAAATAGTCATCTATTTCCTTATGGCTTGTTGGAGTAGATACATTGAGATAAAGGAGGATATTCAAATAGCGATGGTAATCTCATTTGGTTTATCTTCATGGCTGTTTTCAATTTTTAAGAAATGATAATTAAATAATATATGAAGTGTCAGGGCAGAATGGTTTTAACTCAATTGTGTGATCATTTAAGTGAGAATTTCTACCAAGTATTGAATTTATAGATTTCCAAATGAGATTTAGGGTTACCTTGGTTTTCTTTTAATATATCTCTGTGATATTTATTTTTCGCTGCTCTTAATATTGATGTTAATTTATTTCTGTAGTGTCTGTATTGTTCTCTATATGTTAAAGGCCATTTACTTGCTAGTCGCTCTAACCTTTTTCTTTCTTTTATGCTGTTTCGCAAAGCTGATGTAACATGGACTTCGTTCTTTCTTTGCAATAATTATAATTCTTCTTACAGGGAAATGTTTCTGAAATATATTATCAAATTTATTGAGAAAAAAAATCATAAGACTCATTTGGGCAGTTTGCCTATAAGACATCGTTCCAACTTACCTCTGCAAAATCATTACTAATATTCTGTAGTGCAGTCTGTGTTAAGACTCTTTTGTTGATGTATACTGGTTTGCATTTACCTGTACTGTGATCTGTGAACTGAGAAACGACTGGAAAGTGGTCTGTGATATCTGTCTGTATCCCTTGGACAAGACCATGGTGACACACACACAACACACCACACACACACACACCAACACACACACACACCACCACCACGCACGCACGCACCACGCACCACGCACGCACGCACGCACGCACGCACGCACGCACGCACGCACGCACGCACGCACGCACGCACGCACGCACGCACGCACGCACGCACGCACGCACGCACGCACGCACACCCCTAACGTAACCGCGAATTTTTGTGGACCAAATATCACAGTGGCTGCACCAAACCCGCGAGGACTTGGGAAAAGTGTTAATACAGACAGATATCAGATATTACAGATATTACAGTTAGCAAAGGTTAAGTTTCATGATCAACTTTAGGTAACTTTGTGTGGGAATCACAATGAGGGTATTTTCGAGAAAATCATGTGGCTAGTTTCGGAGCTACAGCCAAGCGTAGAGTAAATGAGGCAGCTGAGCCTTTGCACCAAAAGCAGGACTTATGAAAAGTGCCACCCGGCTAACACCAGGTATTCATTCACTGCTGGGTGGACAGGGGCTCTGGTTTGAAGAAGACCGCCCATCTTTCTCCGCTCCAACAGGGAATTGAACCCGAGACTTCTCGGTTGTGAACCGAGCGTGCTAGCCAATACACTACGGAGCATCAATTGGTGTGTGTGTGTGTGTGTGTGTGTGTGTGTGTATGTGTGTGTGGTGTGGTGTGTGTGTGTGTGGTGTGTGGGTGTGTTGTGTGTTGTGTGTGTGTGTGTGTGTGTTTGTGTATTCATCTAGTTGTATTCATCTAGTTGTATTTTACAGGGCCTGAGCAACGCTCGTATGACCCCTTCTCCATATCAACATTTTTATCATTCATCCTTAGTGCTTAGGGCCAGATTGTTAAATGTCACCTTTCCCTTCCCATGACGGGACCGCACGACGAGTTTTCTGCGCTACACGGGAAGCCAGGGTAACGTCGAATCCTTCCGCGGCTTTTCCCTTCGTGTAGTCCCGTCACGGTAAGGTTGGTATGTCGGAAGGAGTCTGTATGCCGCGTCTGTGCTCTACGCGACCTTCAACTGACTCGAAACTGAGTGGTTTGTTTACATCGTACGCTCTTTTGTACAGCACAGCAGAGTCCAGTAATTTTCATCCAATTATTAGCAGGTAAGCCCATCTCTTTGACTTTGTTACTTTTTAGCTGTGTATTAACGAAGTAATCCTTCGTCTCAGAAACCAGAGAAGTGACGTAATTGTACGAAAACAAGTGCCCAGCCACACATTCGCCAGCCCACCCGCCAGCCGCTAAATGGTCCGCTCTGCCCAGACCTATCGGGAGGATTATTACCCTAACCTCCAAACGTTACAGGGAGTTTCGTACACGTTGTTTCGTACCCAGGTGTTGTTAATTGTTTCAGTAAAGAAACAGTAGATTTGTACCGTACACTGATTTTGAGTTTTTCCGTACATACCTGGTGACGTTTCATAATTAGTTGTCAAGTTTACCTCCTAATTCAAAAGCATAGCAGTCGAGAGCTTTTTGTCTCAATTTATACAGCATATTATAATAATCTGGTACTGACTTTAGTAACCTTTTTTGATGTACGACTCTACTGGTATACGAAACAACTGATGTACGAACTGACTGCACCTTCCTCCAGATGGAGGGACTGCCCCCCTCGAGCTCCCGGACAGATTATTAACCTTAACCTAACCACCTAAAGGGTTGTGGGCCTTCGGACGGGAAGGGTGTGTGTGTGCGCGCTATTAGACAACTGCATCATTTCTTTAATAAAAATTATGTATAACAGTTTTGAAGGTTACGCTGAAGTGAATTAATACTGCACAGTATACTGAGCAAAAAATAATAGAGAAAACGTAAGTGGTAACGGCGGTAGCGACCGCGCAGTTCTTGTCCATTATAGCCTCCAATTATTATATAGGTACATTTAATCCACTTTTAACAGTGTTTCTACATTCAGGGATTATATACCAGCAACAGCTTGAACAGTTAGGTTAGCTTATGTCGGCTAGTTTACCAATGTCTCGGTTAGGTCAGTGAACAAGCGAGGGAGTCTGGGGGGGCGTAGCCCCAGAGTTAGGTCAGGATTACGTTACCAATGTCAAACTTAATTTCTTTTTTTTGGGACAAACATAAAATGTGGTGTCCAATAATGAAATAGTTTTTATTTGCCTTTTCATTTTATCATAAGTGGAACTGTCGCCAAAAAATTCAATGTCAGCGAAAGTTCTCGGTTAGTGTTTCTGCGAGAATTCCTATCGGCGACAGTCCCATAAAGGTGAGGCAGTGAAAGGCGCGCCGCCTGAGCTGGCTGACGATCAGTTTGGAGGAACCGGGCGATGCCAAACAAGATTTCTCGGTAATCTAACGTAATAAACTCAATAAAACATTACCTAGACCTAGGTTTATGTTTGGCTTATGCCTGGATCCTCCCAGCTGATCGTTACTCAGTTAATGTCAATAAGCCATTTTTCACTGATTTCCAGAAGTTGGTAATAACACCACTCCATGCTGTAACATATATTATGGTCATTCTAACGGTAGTAAACGAGATATGGCAACGTTAATCAAATTAATCTTTACCCAAATTGTTAATTGTGTGAACAGTGATCCATTACATAAATTTTTGTTATATGGCAGGTATTAAGGTACTGGAATTTATTATTCTTGACGGTTGATTTTAATGTTACTTTCTACCTTTTTTTTTTCACAGCAAATTATTAGAATCATGGAAGCATTAGAGGGAACCGGACCGGCCAGGACCAGCCCCATTTCTGCAGCAGAACGCAATCTATTGGTTGGCATGACCCGGGAGGCCTTGTACGACGGTGACGCATATGCCACATATGACCAGGAAAAAGGACACGAGGATGTAAGCAAGATCAACGAGAGGAAGGCATATCTTGTAGAAGTACAAATAAAAGATATGCTGATCAGAATTGAGGAATAAAAAATAAAGCGCGAAACAGCAAAAAGAAAACTGGAAATATTAAATAAACTGTAACATGTTGTACACAGCAGACGTGTTTCTTTATTCAGATGTATTTTTCGGGTGCAAATGATTTAAGGTGGACTTTTGGGATCAAGGCTATATAATATAATGGATTGATAGAATGCTGTACATCATACTAACACATAAGGGAAAGGTCGGGGCTACATTTGCAAAAAATGTAATAGGAACTACCAAGTGTAGGTCTCGCGACCTCTTGTAGCTTCCTTCTTTTCTTATTTTTTTATGTAAGGAAAAGAAAAAGGAAACTATCAATCAATCAATCATTGGGGGCATACGCCGGGGGGCGCGTCGCCTCGCCCACCCTACGACGCCACTCCCGAGGGTCACCACGCGCGAGTTCCCATGCAGGCTCCTTTCCCATACCAAGCAGCTCTCGACAAGAAACATCAACTTGCCCCAGCCACGAGCCTTGTGGGCGCCCCCTTGGCCTCCTCCACGCCGGATTGTCTCTTACAGATACAACCCGATGGGAAGGATCGGTTTCAGGGTAGCGTGCCACATGCCCATATAGCCGAAGTTGGCGATGACGGACTATGCAGGTAATAGGCCTCGATTCAATCTCACGGTGCAATCGCTGATTTGACACGTAATCATCCCAGCGATACCCCATGATTCTGCGAAGACACTTATTACCAAAGGCATTGATTCGTCTCTTCAAGTCACTATTTAGTGTCCATGTCTCACAACCATGGAGTAAGACAGGGATCACAAGCGATTTGAAGAACCGGATCTTTGTCCTCCTGCACAGGTACCGACAACGCCAAATACTCCCGCTGAGCGAGTCCATAACACCGTGGGCTATGCCAATCCGCCGTAAGACTTCTTGACGTGACCCGCCGTCATTATGGACTGCGCTACCAAGGTATGTAAAACTTTCCAAGATCTCAATGTCCTCGCCACACGCATGAACAGACTGTACTGCTTCATCTAGTAAGTCTCCAAACACCTGGACCTTGGTCTTGAGCCAGGAGACCTCAAGTCCCAAAGGCTTTGCCTCCTCGTGCAGCGCCTCGAGAGCCATCACCAGGACCTCCAGCGACTCAGCAAAGATTACTGCATCATCGGCAAAAACAAGATCAGTGATCTTGGTTTTGCCAACGGATGCTCCACAATCACTTTGATCTACAACCTTGTCCAATGCCCAGTCCATACAAGCGTTGAAAAGTGATGGGGCAGGGACGCACCCTTGCCTCACTCCTGTATTTACAGGAAAGAAGCCGGATACACCTGCCCCACACTTCACAGCACTCTCAGTCCCAGAATACAGACCAGTTAGCAAACCAATAGTCCTTGCAGGAATCCCTCGAAGTCGCAGAAGATCCCAGAGTGACTCACGATGCACTGAGTCAAACGCCTTCTTGAGATCAACATAGGCTGCAAGCATCCCTGTCGAAACTCACGTCGGCGTTCCACCAGGACACGAAGCGCTAGGATACGATCCGTTGTTGACTTACCAGGCGTGAACCCAGACTGCTGAGGTCTCTGATGCTTCACCAGATGGCTGCGAATCCGTGTCAGCAATAGATGGGCAAGCACCTTGCCTGGTAGGCTGAGCAGTGTAATACCGCGGTAATTGTTGCAGTCCTGACGGTCCCCTTTCCCTTTCCAGATAGGGACGACCAGCCCCCTTTTCCAGTCAGGAGAAATGGTACCTGATTGCCACACTGCAGTCAGGACAGCATGCAACCCGCGGATCATGGCCTCACCCCCAGCTTTGAGGAGCTCCGCACTGATATTACAAACACCAGCTGCCTTTCCACCCCTCAACTTTGCTACAGCCTCTCTGACTTCGTCAAGAGAGGGTGCGGTTTCGTCAATGGGAGGATCGGCATCCACTGCCTGTAACCCAGTGGTGTGAAGCTGCTCAGTTGGAGGGTCCACCGTGAACAACTGCCCAAAGTACTCAGCCCAACGAGCCATCTGCCCATCCATGTCCGACACGAGGCGCCCATCTGCTGTTCGAATAGCACTCGCCCGAGAAGGAGACTTGGAACGGAGCTTCTTCAGGGCTCGGTAGGCGGGTCGGAGGTCATTAGCGTTCAAATGACCCTCGACATCCTCAGCGAGACTCCTGACATACCTCTCCTTGTCTCTCCTCAGGAGGGTTCTAGTCTGGCGTGACAGAGCCCTGTGCTGGTCCCGGTTCCCAGCCAGCCTGGCAGCGCGACTCTCCTCGATTTTTCTCCAGCGTCTCCGTCGAGACAGAACCACGCCTTGACCTCGGGCGCTCCCCAATACACTCCTTGGCAGCCTGTAGAGTTTCACGTTTGAAGGTATCCCACAGTTCTACAGGGTCCCCGAGAGCACCGAGCACATCAAACCGATTTGAGACTGCCACCGCATACTCATGAGCACATGTCAGGTCCTTCAGTTTCTCAAGATGAAAACACAGTATGGTTACCTCTTGAGATTCTTCTGGACTTGACATGAAGCTTAAGTGTAGCAGCAACAAGTCTGTGATCTGTTCCAAAGAACTCACCACTCCGGTAAACCCTGCAGTTCTGGAGGATCCTCCAACGAGTGCTAACGAGGATGTGGTCGATCTCCTTTGCTACCCCTCGGCATTACTATACCATGTCCAGCGGTGCAGCTCTGGTCTCTGATACCAAGAACTTGCAATTCTCAACCTTCTGGACCTTGCAAAGTTCAGAAGCAGAGAACTGTTGGTGTTTCTGGTACCGGAACCATGGGGACCAACACATAACTCGTAGCCATCTCTCACAGTGCCAGTAGTAGCATTGAAGTCGCCCAAGACAATGTGTGTGTCCCGAGGAGGACACTGGTCTAATACAGAGTCGAGTTTGGCGTAGAACATCTCCTTCTCTTCAGTTTTACGCATCTCGGTAGGAGCGTACACAGCAACAAGAGACATGAAACCCAGAGTGTGTATCATCCTCACCCGCATTATATGCTCATCAACCGGAGTAACCTCAACAACTGACGGCTGCAGTTTGCTTGAGGTGCCTATAGCTACTTCCCGTACACGGTGACCATTGCTCATGCCGGACCAGTAGTAGGTGTAACCCCCACTGCTAGTCTCATCACTGCCAGGCCTCCTCGTCTCAGAGAGTCCCACTATATCCACCCTCAGCCTACTGAGCTCGCCCGATAGGAGAGGTAGTCGATGATCGTCTGAGAGGCTCAGAACGTTCCACGAGCCCACACGAAGAACCCTCCGCAGGTTGATCCCAGGAGTGATTCGACGGGCAGGCGCCGCCTCTGCACTGCCCCGGCCACCCCCATAAGAAAAAGTTGGGCTAGGGAGCCCTACCACTTGATTTAGAGTGCGGGATTCCCGAGGGCTTTGCCCCGCACTCGTCATAGGCAGACCCCTCCCCTGCATCGGCATAGGAGGGATCTGCATGGTCGGGCCCCCCGCAAACCGGGTCGGGGGCGCGATTACCGCGCCCCCGGCCTCTACCTCTTAACATGTTTGTGGCTAGTTTAGTTTTTACAGGGAGGGGTTGCAAACCCCCCCCCAACCAATCTATGTCAGGGATTGGCCTTACTGCTCACCGTGGCCAGGGACGCAGAACCCCCTGTAGAGGACATTAAAATCTTGGAACGTTTTACATACCTTGGTAGCGCAGTCCATAATGACGGCGGGTCACGTCAAGAAGTCTTACGGCGGTTTGGCATAGCACACGGTGTTATAGACTCGCTCAGCAGGAGTATTTGGCGTTGTCGGTACCTGTGCAGAAGGACAAATATCGGATCTTCAGTCGCTTGTGATCCCTGTCAAACTCTATGTATGTGAAACATGGACACTAAATTACGACTTGAAGAGGCGAATTGATGCCTTTGGTAATAAGTGTCTTCGCAAAATCATGGGGTATCGTTGGGATGACTACGTGTCAATCAGCGATTGCACCGTGAGTCTGAATCGAGGCATATTACCTGCATAGTCCGTTAGCGCCAACTTCGGCTATATGGGCATGTGGCACGCTAAACTGAAACCAATTCTTCCCAACGGTTTGTATCTGTAAGAGACAATCCGGCGTGGAGGAGGCCAAGGGGGCACCCAGAAGGCTCGTGGCTGGGGCAAGTTGATGTTTCCTGTCCAGATTTGCTTGGTATGGGAAGGGAGCCTGCATGGGGACTCGCGCGTGGTGACCCCCGGGAGCAGCGATGTTAACTGTACGATAATTATCGTATTTGTACGATAATTTGACAATCCGTACGATTTACGATGCAAGGTTGAGAATCGTACACGTAAGTACGCTAATTGACTCACAAATACAATTACATTATAAAGTCATACAAAAATTGTCATCGCAAAGAAAAGAAAAATCTGTCGCTGTCAATTTCCGAGAGAGAGAGAGAGAGAGAGAGAGAGAAGAGAGAGAGAGAGAGAGAGAGAGGGAAGAGAGAGAGAGAGAGAGAGAGAGAGAGAGAGAGAGAGAGAGAGAGAGAGAGAGAGAGAGAGAGAGCTTCTAACCCGAAACTGGCAGGACGCCCTGGATGACGGCCAGGACACTATCGTGGTGGCCCTTGACATAGCGGGTGCCTTTGACAGGGTGTGGCACAGAGGCCTTCTCGAAAAACTGCGAGCAAAAGGCATCCAGGGTGACCTCCTGCTGCTCCTGGGGGACTACCTGCAGGGAAGAGCCCTCCAGGTCGTCGTTAAACGGGCAGGCCTCTGAGGCCCTGCCAGTGGAAGCATCAGTCCCACAGTACTCTGTGCTGGGGCCAGTCCTGTGGAACATCTACGTGGACGATCTTCTCCAGCAGCTGCCAGCAGTCTCGGCTTACGCTGATGACTGTACTCTCTCCTGCTCCTACCCGCGACATGACAGTGGGCGTGCTGCTGATGAGGTCAATCAGCAGCTGAGTGTTATACAGGAGTGGGGTACACATTGGCAGGTGAACTTTGCTCAGGAGAAGACACAGGCAATGGTGGTTTCTCGGTCCCCCGCTGCCGGGCCAGCAGTGGAAGGGAGGCTGCGGTTTGGTGGCGTTCCTCTCCCATTCCAGGAAGCCGTCAAGGTTCTGGGAGTAGAGGTGGACCGAGAGCTAAGGTATGACGGCCACATCAAACACATTGCAAAAAAGGCCTCTCACAGGGTCTCTGCCCTGCGAAGGGTAGCCAGATTCCTCGACAGGGGAGGGAAGCTCTTGCTCTATAAGGCCCAGATACGGCCTTACTTAGAGTACGCCGCCCTCTCCTGGATGTCGCGCGCAGCCTCGCACACTCGGAGGCTGGACAGCATCCAGCGTCGAG